>APFE031366874.1:133189-167065 GCA_000404065.3 Pinus taeda
TGATTCTCAAATGTATCATCAATTCTGCCAAGAAGATGGTGCCAACTCTTGCCGATTCTGTTTTCACAGGACAGCTAAAGTCGGAAGTCGGCCAACCAACTCTCCTCAAGCAAATGTTGAATGCTTGCGATTTCAAGGAACAGATACACAAATAGTTAGTTGCTAGTTTTAGTTTTAGATTCAGTTTTAGTGTTAATTTTGCTTTATTTTTGCCTGAAATGAGGATGGTCATTTAAACCGCATCCTAAATTTTTGTAATAAATTATTTTTAGATTTAGTTATTAGTATTTAAACCCTTCTCATGCATTTAGAGAAGGGTCCTGAAATTTGTCAAAAACGTGTCCTTAGAACATGCACTTTTGCACCCTCCAAAGAGGTTTTAATGAATGAATGGAACAAGATTTATTGATATCTGCGTTTAGTATCTACTATTGATGTTGCACTTTTGTATTCTTAGTGGATGTTGGATTAAGAAGAGATAAATCATTATTGCTTGAAGCTCATGAGTAGAACTAGTTATAAATGGTACTTTTATCTCTTAACTACTTCTGCCTATATGTTAAAGTGATATTCATGTTCAGTTATTTATGTATGAATGCTTGAATGCTGGAGTTATCATTTGGCACTTCTGTACGGTGATAGCTATTTATTTATGCTTAATATATGAGTAGCTTATTATGCGATATGTTTTTCACAACTGTTTCGTGTAACCTTTTATACGAAATGGTTTATATTTATTGAATTATTTTCTCATAGTAGTTGAATGATATTTATTACCAATTGTTATTTTAAATCATTTTAGATCACATAACGCAAAGATTACATCCCGGGTTAGTTTAGAATTAGATATTTCTATTTATTAGAATACATTTGCATGTTGTTAGATTAACTTTAGAATAAAAGCATTTCACTTAGGAACTCTTAGAAAGGAAATAGCAATTCTCAACACACACACACACATATATTGGGAAACTGGTCCTATATCCCCAATCGGACCCACTATACCAAACAGAAAAGGAGTTGCTAACCAAGGTCCGGACCAGGTGGGTATCCCCCTTGTTGTAGACCCGATTTTCGGGGCTTAAACAGGTTCATCTTTGGGAACCTGATTCATTGGAGAAGGAATTTAGGCTGGAAAGAAAAATTGAAAGCAAAATTATGGCAACAAGAAATCCTACCACTCACAATCATAAAGATGGAAGTTTTGTTGCTCCTAACCTTCCATAACCTACAAGGTTGAAACCACACAAATTGGAATAAAAAGGAGAAAAAGACCTTTTTTATAGTTGTGATAATAAAATACATTAAAGGTCATAACTGTACTTAGAAGAAATTATTTTACATTGATTGTGAAGAGGAGGAAGAAAAGGATCAAGAAATGTCAAAATAAGAGGATATACACCAGGAGCCAATCCCAGAGAAAGAAGAAATGAATCTGACCATATCTTATAATGCATTGATAGGAATTACTGCTCTTAAAACTCTCAAGATGGAAGGACATATCAAGAAGAAAAAGGATAACCTCACTTTCGCACAGAATCGAATGAAACAATAGGCAGATCAACATCGCAATGAAAGAATTTGGGTATTTTACGAATACAACCATACAAACAAATTTCCCTCAAGAAAGTTAAGAAGGATAATAAATTATCACCAAAGTACTATGGTCCTTACAAGGTGCTACAAAATATTGGTACCATGGCATACAAATTGGAGCTCCCTACATCTTCCCGAGTGCCCCCAGTTTTCCATGTTTCACACTTAAAGAAGGTTATAGTTGACAAGCTCCCAGTTCAAACAATATTGACAGAACTTGATGAGGAAGGAAAAATCATATTGGAACCTGAAGCAGTCATGGAAACAAGAACCTGATAGCTACGAAATCGATCAATTTCAAATTATCTCATCAAGTGGAAGAACTTACATGTTGAATATTTCACATGGGAGGACAAGAATTTTATATAGAAGCATCCAGAACTACTCAAGCGTTGAGGACAACACTTTTTGAAGGAGAGGGGCATGGTAGGTCCCTATACTACTAATGTAACCCCTTATTTTTATTAGTGCAGCCCCCTTATTATATTGTTGTGCCCATGTAGTCCCCATATTGTTATTATTGTGCCCCATAGAAGCCCACTATTGTTGTTTTTGTGCCCTTACATTATTATTGTTATGTCGGCTTTGATTTTATTATGACACCTTAGACTCCTATATATAGAAAGGAGGTCTTGTCATTTGTATCATCCAAGAATTATTCATTTGTGTAATCTAAAGGAGGTTACCCCCTCGAAGAGGCTAATTTTTAAGTCGTTGATCTATCTTTTCTATCTTTTTGTGAGCTAGTTTCATAACAATCTTTTTTCCAACCACCAATGCCACCTTCCCTATAGCATAAAGTCATTCATAGATGAGGTACTATGTGATGTTGCTCCTCTTGAAGTGTGTGATGTATTATTAAGCTAACCATACTTGTGGAAGTGTCATGATGTGTATGAATCTATACCTCCCACTATTATTATTTCTTTGGGAAATAATTTATATAGGATACTTAAGGTAACACCGCCTGATCATTTCCCAAACCAATAAATTTATCTTATATGCGATTCATCTTCAGAGCAATAAGAATATTGTGGCCACATCTAAGGCCTCCATATAGGGCTCTTGCGCATGGTAACATCAGATAGACAAGGTCATGGAGAAGTACAAGGACATCACCTCACTCACGAGGGTACCCATACACTATCAGGTTAATAAGTCCTTTGATATGACCCTGGGTGCATCGCTTCCCAATGGGCTGATATATCAAAGCTTTGTTCTAAAGAACGATGAAATCAAGAGGAATATTCAAGAGTTGTTGCATAAACAGTATATCATGCTAAGTTCATCACCCTGTGGGAGCTTGATCGTGTTAATACAGAAGAAAGGTGAGACCTAGAGACTCTGTCTTGACTATCGGGCATTGAATAAGATCATTGTCCGGAATAGGTATCCAATCCCACGGATTGAGGACCTTCTAGACCAGCTCAAGGGAGCCAAATATTTCAGCAATATTGACTTGAAGTTCAGTTATCACAAGGTACCAATCAAACCCTTTGATGTGTATGGAAGACTGCCTTCAAATCTAAGGAGGGGCTTTTCAAATGGCTAGTCATGCCTATCAGACATACATGGAATGTAAATAGCTAATGTGGAAGATAAGAATTAGATTTCATATATTATTGACATGATATACATTTATAGTACATGGTGTGACCCTTGGATTCATATTCGAAGTGGTCTCTTGGACTTTGATCGCTGTTAACATTCCACACCAACCCATGGGGGATTAGGTGTCCAACATTCCCCCACTTAATCCGAAGGGGTATGTATGAGTCCAACAAGAGAGCTATAATACAAAATGTGCAAAAAATGCATGCCAACACTAGGCTGAATGTGCTCTCTGAAATGTTGGTATAAAGGGGATGGTTTAAGGATGACTACCAACATTGGAATGCTTAGTACAGTTCCTGGAAATCTTCCAAATCTGGCATGAAGCTGAGGTATTCTTCTAGAGGAAATTCTCCTAATGTTTTGAAGAGGGAAACCTTCAACCTTGAAAGGGAGGTCTCACGTTACATAAAAAGGGAGAACCTCAACCTGAAAAGGGCGGTCTCAACCTGTGATGCTTTAAGGATGACCACCAACTTTGGATTGCTTAATGAAATTCCTGGAACTCTTCCAAAACTGGAAAGAAGATAAAGACTTCTGCTAGAGGAAGTGTCCCCAATTCTTTGAAGAGATGTCTCAACCCCACATAGATGGTTTAATGTTGATCACCAATCGAAGGCATGCTCAAGGGCATCTCTGTCTCTGGCTGCAACTCTGAATCTGGTATGGCAGGTTGTGGCCCAAGCTCGCTTGATGTGGCTTTGAAGCTTGTAGATGACCATCACTAACCCCCTATCAGATACAAGGTGAGATGATGGAGAAAACTCAACTGCAAGACTTTTTAATATTCTATAAGAAATTCTGACATATGACTGAAATATATTCTTGGTTGTTGAAGTCCCATTCCAAGAAGTGATCCATCTAAGATGAATCTTTGTTCTTGCAAGAGACTTGTTTTTGAAGCATCTGTGTGAAGAATGAGTATGCTAACCACAATGATTTCATAGATGAAGATCAAAACAATGATCTTTCACATGACCAACTTTGTCACAATGTTGGCATTTAACAATTTGTTATGGCTATTGTGGAAGAGATCCGGAATTTGAAACAATTGAAGGTGAACTGTCATGAAGAAATCCAAAACTTTGAAACTAGGTGGGCTTTGATTAATATGGAATGTGAAAGGAAACCTCCTTATCATATCCAAGACCTGTTATGTGCTTGTTATGGACAAGCTCTTCCCAAGGTCTGATGATCGACTTGGGAAGTGCAAGTTGAATTTCTGCATCTGCATGTAACTCTGTTGCTTCATTGGGCACTAGATCTGAATCAACTATAACATTATTGAATTGTTGTTTATGGGAGTTTGGTTCAATGTCCTGAACAGAAACAGGTTCAGAATGATGACTCCACTGTCGTAATTCTTCGTGTTGCAGTTGAGATTTAAGATGCAAAAAATCAATCTGTTCTTATGCATATTGTAGACAAGTCTGAATTTCAAAGGGAGATTCTTTGTTGATTTCGACTATGTTGTCATCAGTAGACAGGATTAGATTGCTTAATAAGTCTAGCAAATGATCAAGTTTGGCCGTTTTTCAAGCTCAACAACACAAATTCAGCAAACAAAATATTTCCACTTTAAACGAAAATTCTCTAGTAAACATACAAAATGAAAAATGACTTTCTACGCTAGATAGTTGTGACTGCACACTTTAAATCTTCTGCTAGTATAAACTGCAACAAAATCATTTTATGCCAAGAATTTGCCTTGATCTCTGTACCTCCAATTTCCTTATTTTTGTCAAAGTAGTATACAATCCAAAGAGATAAAATAGAAGCTATGTTATGCCAATTTTTACTCTATCTTATTTGACATTGTAGGTAACACCATTGTTGTAGAATACCAAAATATTTTCTCGAAATCTCATGTTACAACCATTTTCTCTAATGGAAGAGAATAGTGTTGCGTTCAAATACCATTCTCCAGCACTTGGAAGAACTATTGTTATCAACTTACCTGTGTATTTTTTTTCATTTTCCAACTTTTAAAATGGCTCCAAATTCTACACTTGATGATATGGTACAAAATTAAACTATTCAACGAAGACCTTCACCACAATCCATGACATGTTTAACAACCAACAACATATATATAATCCAATACAACACTCTTTTTTATGCATATATGTTATCGTTCAACACACAAAAATGGATGATATAAAATGCACATACCAAGATTTAGCACACAATGAGGAGGCACCAACACATGATAATCAAGAAATTTTAAGTAGCACTTAACCAACTCCAATACAACGCTCATTTCTTTGGTATTGAAGGATCAATGCACAAAGCTTCAATGTTCAATACATAACTCAATGCACATATAAACAAAACAGACCACCAAAGATGACCACATTGCTCCAAAGCTCACACGGTTGTTGTGCATCGAGATTATGGGCGTTCTTGTCAGCATGGCCACAACATTTACAAACTCAAACTTGACCTTAAAACCATTCTCACAATTTTACTTCTTCAATAACTCTCCCTTAAAATCTGCGTCCTTTCAACCAACTTGTACAAAAAAGTGCAATGATTTTGGTGTTTGAACACAAATGATGGTGAAACAAGAGCATCTACCAGAACATCATGTGGACAAATGTTTGAATTGTTGAGAAAAGTGGATTGAATTTAGTGGCATCAATGGACAGGGAGTGGGGTTCGAAACCGGGAAGTGCACAAAATGAGGCTATTGACAAAAGAGAATGCCTCAGGCACTTCTCCTTGGAGACCATTGATCTCGCCAAGGATTCGTATTTCATGTGCAATCATCTCAATATCTATGAATGAAAACTATGCTTGACCTTACATAACAATGAAGGCAACTACTTGGCACACACACGAGGAAAGAGACTACCAGACAAATTTAGCAAAATGTGCTGCTCGGGAAGTAAAATATTCTCTAGCCCAACCACAACCAAATAAAAGGAAGGTTGCACCACAAAGATAAGTTAAAATTGGCTGGCCTAGTTACAGGGTTACAAATCAATTTGATCCAGAGACAAAGAAACATTCTCTGCTTTTCCAGTTTGAGTATCCAAAAATAGAGGAAGGTAGTAAACCGAGAGATCATTTTATGTCATCCTTTGAGCAGAGGGTTCAAGCATGGGATAAACAATACTAGTTTCTTCTGTTTGTGGCAGAGACCTATGAGATTATTGCTTTCAATTTCCTAGTATAGATATAGACAAGTCAATCTCCAAGTTCTTTTCCCACAAGGATCTAGATACAAAATTTTTTATGTTGCAACTTTACTTCAAAGTCAAACCCAAACTTAATATAGAGAAATTATAACGCTTGTGGTATGGAGGAGGTGGGCACAATGAGATTCATTGTAGCACAGATATGGCGAGTGGAGTGTTATATGTATTGACTACAGCATATGATATAACATAGAGAACATAGTACCCGATGGGAGGTAAGTTTGTTGGTTCGAAACTATTGCACAACAATCAAATCATATACAAGGCTTTCAAAAAATCACAGAGATGCACAAACTTCAAAAATTGTTTTAAAAAACTGCACAGAGATGCTCCCAACCAGCATATTAGTTACAATGCAACATGAATAAACTAAAGAGGTAGAGAATCATTGAGTAGAATGGTGTGCAGAGTAATGAAATGGTCTGCTAGGTGTGTTCCCAAGCAAAATAGACAAACATTATGTTTATGACAGGCTCAATAGAGAAATTAATTGCAACAAGTTCTAAAAAGGATGCAGAGTTGAAAGGCTCTAAAAATACCCAAGCCTGGTTGCCTTGATACCATGTAAGACATACATGGAATGTAAACAGCTAATTTGGAAGATAAGCATTAGATATCATATATTATTGACATAATATACATTTATAGTACATGGTTTGACCCTTGGATTCATATTCCAAGTGGTCTCTTGGACTCCGATGGTTGTTCCCATTCCACGCCAAGCCATAGAGGATTAGGTGTCTGTTGGAAACCTAATCCTAAATGGGTTAGTGTGGAAGCCGAATGGACAAAAGGAGTCCAAGAGACCTTGGGATGTGAATCCCAACGGTCACATAATGTACTATAAATGTATATCATTTGTGAATAAAAATTGTACTCCATGTTTTATCTTTCCTATTCCTTTGCTGTCCATGTGTGTTTAACAGTGTCCAACAATGCCTTTCGGGTTGACGAATGCCCCCACAACCTACATGAGGATGATGGATGACATCTTGCATCCCTTCTCCAAATCATTCATGGTAGTGTATTTGGATGACATCATGATAATCATCTAGAGTTGGGAAGAGAACCTCCACCATATTTGATAGGTCCTCCAAACCCTGCGACAACAACAATTGTGGGCCAATTTAGAAAAATTCACTTTTGGTATGACCCAGGCTCAATATCATTATGAGAGGGGTGTGCATGTGGACCAAGTCAAGATACAAGTTACTCAGGATTGGCCTTCGCTAACTACACTAACGGAACTCTACAACTTTCTGGGTGTTTCCAATTTCTTTTGCAATTTCATGTTAAGGTTCTCTCCTATCACTTGGCCTTTGAGTCAAGTCACCAAGGGTGCAGCAAAAGAAAATTTCTTTTGATCTAAATCCAAACAAAAGGCATTTTTTGAGTTGAATCAGTACCTCTGCTTTGCACTAGTGCTCATATTATTTGACTTTCAACAACCATTTTAGATTGAGACACATGTCTCTGACTATGCTATTGGTGCAATTCTTACTCAGCAGGGGCATCCAATGGCATATCATAGTGAGACATTTTCAGACATAGTCTGAAAGTATCCCACCTATGAAAAAGAGATGTATTCCATTGTGTAGGTCTACTAGCAATGGAAGCATTACATTCTAGGGAAGGAAAGAGTCATCCACATAGACCATTGACCCCTACAGTTCATACAGACATAAGGAAAGTTACAGAATGACCAACATCCGAAATGGTCCACATACCTGCAATAGTTCCATTTGAACATTAAGTACAAGAAGGGAAGCAACAATAATGTTTCTAATTCCCTCAGCCGACTGCCATTCATGACGGTGACAATTGTACTCGACTCTTACGAACACGAGACTTCAAGGTGGCCACATATTTATAAGAGAGATCTAGAATTTGATAACACATACCATATGCTCCTAGACGGCAAGCAAGTTCCTAATTTTCACCTCTAGGGTGCACTATTATGCCACATGGGAAAACTTTGTGTTCCTTCAAGTAAGCATGCCAAGATGATTTGAGAGCCACACTACAGTTGGGTCGCCGAAAATTTCGGAGTAGAGGAAACAATGGAAATGTTGCAAAAATATTTTTATTGGTCAAACCTTTGACAGGATTTTGGGAAGTACATCAGATCCTGCACTTCATGTGACATTTCCAAAACGACCATTAAGAAGAAAGGAATATATACTCCTCTGCCTACTCCTAGTCAGCCTTGGGAATCCATCTCCATGGATTACATGTCGGGCCTTCCTTCTATTAAGCATGGCAATGAATGTGTTTTCGTGGTTGTCAATAGATTCTCTAAGATGGTCATTCTGACACGTGCAAGAAGAGTATAACATCAGGAGCCACTACTAATATCTTCTTTGAACGAGTGTGGGTACACTTTGGGATCCCATAGGCCATCATCTCAGATCGGGTTAGCGGGTTCCTGAGTACATTTTGGTCAAGCTTCTAGTCAATGATGGGCACCAAGCTCACTAAGTCCACGTCCTCCCACCCCTAAACTGATGGCCAAATAGAGGTCGTCAATAGGATGATCATGCATATTTTGCGCATGTACAACTTGAAGAATCCATGCACATGGGATGAAATCCTCCCCTATTTCTAGCATGGTTACAACAGATCTCTCCATAGCTCAATTAGCCATAACCCGTTTTAAGTGGGATTTGGATTCCAGCCACTATGTCCCATTGATGTGGCCATACAATTTGTAGCTACTTAGGCGGAGCTAGCTCATGTCTAGGCCGAAGTTGACAGGGATAACAACTTCATTGAGAAAAATTAGCACATCCACCAGCAGGTCCATGACATATTGGACAAAGCCAATGCTAAATGCAAGCAGTGTCATGATCAACATAGGGTGCCACACAGGTTCTAGGTGGGCGACAAATTTTGGTTACATTTGTAGAAGGAGTGCCTCTCTGGGCCCCACCACAAACTTTGTCCACTTTGATATGGGTCATACACCATCACTAAGGCTATAGGCGACAATTCCTTCAAGTTCAACATTCCACTGTTTCTTGGCTTGCACCCAACATTCAATTTGGACTGGTTGCAACCATACTTTCCCCCATTTTTGGACACATCTAACGTTGTTGAGAAATGGTTGTGAGTTCTAATGATTGGAGGTCAAGTTTCAGGATTGAGTTCTGCTATTTGAAGATCTAGTTAAGGCTTGGTTTGAAAATCAACTTTTGGTGCCTTGAATGCCAAGTTCAATCCTAATTTGAAGTCAAAGCTTTGGTGTATTCAAGTCTGAATTAAAGTTGGATCTTGCAAATATTATAAGTGAGCGTTTACTGAGGATTGATGTCTTCATCTTCTTGTAAAGTTTGAGTGTGCAATTTTTGTAATTTAATGCATACAGAGGATTAATGTCTTCACAACAGATTGTAAAAAATCAAATATTGTTGTCATTTCTTCTTCAGATTTTGATTTTCACTTTAATCTTTGTGTTCATTCATTGTGGATGATTTAGTATGTCATGTGAATTTAGTTTCAATATTAACTGAGTGAAAATTTGTTAAAAGTAACGAAACACTTATTCACCTCGCTCTCCGTGTTTCCAATAATTTGAAAAGCATGATTTAATTATATTCACATAGTAATATTTATAAAAACATTTGACAAAATTATTTTGTCAAATATTAAACTAGTATAAATTAGAAGGAAATATCATATCAAATCAACTTTTAAAGATATAAACCAAGCAAAAACTCATTCTTTGAGAATGGATTTGCTTAATAATGTTTGTAAATGAACACTTTACAAAATTATATTATCAAATTGTCAAGAAACACAATTATAAGGGAATATCATACCAAATCAGTTTTGGAAACTACAAGCCAAACAAAAGATCATTAATAAATATTGGAAGAACTTATTATGAAACGTTCAATAGGTACAAATTGGAGGTACATGAACCCACGTTTTCAAAGCTAAATGCCAACTAAAATTCCCATATTCTAAAAATATGGTAAGTAGCAATGTTTAGACCGTCCAACAATTATAGTCTCAATGATGGAACTCAATCAAATTAAATTGTCGATCTCATTTAAAGTAGTATTTTATAACAAATAATATATAGCAGGAGATCGAAATTGACAACAATCAAGGATATCAAATTGACCACCATTGATGAAAAATCGAGAAAGGGACTCCCAACTTCTTTGAAACTGAAATAATAACATACAGGAAAATCAATTTGTAAGAATCAATTATAGGGCAACCCTTATCTCAATTGCAAATTATCAAAACCTGCTTACATAGTTGCTCGGGCCCACCTCTATGTATTTGTTTAGTTGGGCCCATCTAATGGCCCAGCTCAAAACATATATGAAATGAAGATATGTCTTTTCATGTCATAGGCACTTTACTAAGTTTACATTTATTTTCGTTTTTGTGTTGCTTATTTATGGTTGGTTTTATTGGGTGATATTTTAAACAATAAATTATTTATTTTTATTTTAAGTGTGTTTATTTTTTTGCAATGGTTAATCTTGAGTTACTTTTTGGAATTTTAAGAAAGTGTATATTAATTTTTAAATAAATATTGTTAGGCCAGGAGGTAACTCCTCAAAAGGAGATTGTATTATTCATTTAGGTTGTTCATTATTATATAGATGAGGGAGTAACTGTTGATTTTCATCTCTCGATGACTCTCCATTTTCTCTATTATTTATTTACACTATTTACAGTTGTTCACCCAATCCCTATGATTAGGTGTCAACATTTCCCCCCCTTAATCTGAAGGGATGTTGGTGAGTCCAAGCATCACTCTGAATCTTTCAAGCTTCTCTCTTCCAAGCGCTTTGGTGAAGATGTTTGCAATCTAATCATTAGTGGAACGATGGTGAGGATGGATTGTTTTGGCCTCAACATGATGTCGAATCAAATCATATTTTGTATTGATGTGCTTCGTTCGATCATGGAACTTTGGGTTCTTGGCCAACTTTAATGCCGAGGTATTGTCAATCATGAATGGAGTCGAATGTACTTGTTTTACATGGCAACCTAATAGAGTATGTCCCTACAGGAAATTCATTTTCCAATACAAGTCTATTGTATGCATATATTGGTTAAATCTTCCTTGCATATGTCCATATCAGGGATCCAATTAGTCCATTCGGCCAGCACTTTAGTATCTGAGAGGGAAGTTTTGTGGGAAGAGGATTCCCCTTTATACCAAGTCATTTCCTCCTACACATGAACAAGGATCTACTCACTATATTTGGTTGTGAAACCATTAGTTAAGTGATGTAGATGGTAATTTCCTCTTAATAGGAACATTCCTCATAATAAGCATCCCCTCTCCTTATTTGTTCTCTCTGTCTAGGCATGGAGAGGAAAAAACCCGGAGCCTAGGCTATGGAACATAGTCTACTCTAGTAAAAAGGAATATCTCTAACAGAGATCCACCTCATCTTACATTATCCAAAAGCTCTAAGGTAAATAGACTATAATGCCACAGGTGAGGCACCCTTTCCATCTCAGCAAACACCCCCCGTCGTAACTTTAGGACTCCACCCCTGATAACTCCTCATTTCCATGCAACAACAAGTTCAAAAGCCACTATTTAAATAGGGCTGACACCAGAGAAAATATTTCAAATAAGATATAAAACTACCACCCAAACCACGTTGAAATGTAAGAGCTAGTGGACTAGTGAAAATCCAAGGAGTCTCATAATAACATATACCACCATTTACTGAGGACGCTCTCAAACCATAGCTAGTGGCCTTGAGTCTTGGTTATATTCACTACATCGATATGAAAACACCACCACTCGAGATTCAAATAACCCCAAGAAACTTCAGGATGGCTATGGAAATGATCATCCCTAGACCAAACAACCCTCAAAGAACTAACATAGGGTCAAGGAATCTACAGCCTCCACAAGCCTCTCCAATTACAAAGCACCAGAACATGCACAACAAATATGAAAATACCAATCACCACCAGAGTCTAGACAATAGAGAATGAGGTGTCCAAAATAAATTCTAAATAGAATAAGCAAAATACATAATGAGAAGAGGACTCCAATCATAGGGATAGCTATTACATGAAGTGAAAATAGTGAGGATCCACCATAATTTCCTGAATTAAACAACAATAATCAAAATTATTTCCAACTTTTCCATTTGGGATCTTGGGCGTCTACTCTTCAGGCATTTAATGTGGTGATTCACGAATTCAATCCACCAGCGAGAAATGGAACTTCCAAAAAGTACAATCTCGAATTGGTGACACTCAAATTTCTCTAATGGTGGAGCAAAACATAGTGCAGAGAAACCCTCCACTCTACAATTTTTTCCTTGACTACTTTCCCTACTATCACTTATATCCTCATACCCAGCTTCCATCTACGGGTATTAGACATGAAACCAAACTATCTCCCTCTCATTATGGAATGTTGAGCAAGATAGGTGAATCAACACAAGCATTTTTGTCATTATGGCCACCCTTCGCGTCGCACATTTAGTTTCGTCTACCTCATTCGCCCAACGTCTTCTCAATTTTCTGCTCATGGGGTGTGTTAATACCCTCTACATATCAATTACACTTGTTTGGTGCATGTTGCAATGTCCCCCAACCTACTACTCTAGTGGGGCAATTGAAACCCACACCCCCTCCCCCCACCTCTTTGCCTCGATAGTCACCCCATCAAGGGTAGATTGTACCAAAATTGATACACTTAATTAAATGTTTATGAAAGTTTAAGTAGCAACCAAACGTATTTTGAATAATATTGATTAAATAACTAAAAATTCAAAATTGTTAATTTGTAGAAGCATCCTATAAAAAAAATTTAATATAATTATAATAAATTCAATAATAATAATAAATAATAAAAGTTTGATATTAAATTAGTTTGTGTTTTTTTTTTCCAGAGAAAAAAAATCATAATTTTATTAGGTAAACAAGGAATAAAATTACATTATGTATACAAACCGTATGTGTATGCAATCCTAATCAAAAACATATTTGTTACAAAGGAAATCATTGGATGAAGAAGGATCAAAGTATGAAACCTTGGGGTCAAATGCCCCAAACTGCCAAGTAAAAAGATTGAAAATGAAATAGACATGCACACCCAACCAAAAATAAAGGTAGGGGACACAGGCCCACATAAAACCCATATAGGGGTAAAATATAACATAAAAACTAGTCAATGTTGGATATAAATTGATATAAAACAAACGTTGGGAAAAAAACCCACGCCATGGAGAAACTGTGAAAAAGGGGAAGAAAATCAATAAAAAAATTAAATATAAAAAAACAAGATCCATGCACAAGCCACTTGGATAGCTAAAAATATAGACCCCGAACCAGGCCTTGGAGAAAAAGATGGGCCGCAAAAAACCTAGAGAGAAGCCCTGTCGAAAGCCTTGCGATGAGAAAAGACATCAACACGGGAGAAAGCTTAGGAAGTGAAAAGAAGATGAAGTGAAGTGGCTCTTCAAAGAATAAGAGTAGGGAAAAGGTCGAAGAAAATGGCACGCCGATAAATGAAAAAGAACCTATTTTGAAACAGAAGAAGACCGCCCAAAAACCAGATTCTACCACATAATAGACTAGCTCCAATTGTCAACAAAGAAACTTAGATAGAAGAGGCACAAAGAATATTTCCAAACAAATGATGTCCACCCAACCTTACTCCCCCTTGACTCTTCCACAGTGGACCATGGAAATGCATGACAAAGAGAAACCGAGAAAAACAAAAATAGAAAACCATAGCAGCTAAAACTCATTCAACACAAAGAAATGCAGCTAACTCACAAACAAAATAAAAGATAGATGAATGACTTAAAAAGTGTCCTCATCGAGGGGGAAACCTTCCTTAAATTACATAAATGAGCAATTCTTCGATGAGACAAATGATAAGATCTCCTTGGTATATATAGGAGCCTAAGGGGTCACAATATAATCAGGTCCTACATAACAAATGATAATGTAAGGGCACACCAATAATAATAGTGGGATTCTATGGGGCACAACAATAACAGCATGGGGATAAATGGGCACAACAATAAAAATAGGGGGCTACACTAACAATAACAATAAGGGGGATACACTGGTATTATAGGGACATAACATGCCCCTCTCCTTCAAAAACGTGTTGTCCTCAATGCTTGAGTAGTTTCAAATGCTTTTGTATAAAATTTTCATCCTCCCATGTGGAATCTTCAAAAATTAACTTCTTCCACTTAATGAGATACTCTAAAATTAATCGATTATGTCGCTGTCGGGTTCTCGTTTCTGTGATTGCTTCAAGCTTAAATATGTTTTTTCCTTCTTCACCAAGTTATGGAAACATTGTTTGAATTGAGAGCTTGTCACCATTAACCTTCTTTAAGCATGAAACATGGAAAAATGGGTGTACTCGAAAACATGTAGGTAGCTACAATTTGTATTCCATAGTACCAATATTTTGCAACACCTTGTAATGACCATAGTACTTGGTTGATAATTTATTATCCTTCTTAGCTTGTTTGAGGGACATTTGTATGTATAGTTGTGTAGAAATTATGCAGTAGATTTGCAACTACTTATGAAGTTTTAATCAAAATCACAAGACAAAAACCTACATTATTGCCCTGTAGACATTAATTCGCAATTCAAAAAAAAAAATATTAGACATGCAAGAAGAGATAACATGCACACAACAAGTATTTTTTTTATCTCGAGCAAGCAATTTTCTAAAAAATCCCAATGCCTGCTTGCATTAATTAAATGAATAGAGATGTATTACACTTTATTTGATCAACTGAGCTCACCCTACAAGTGAAAAACCTATTTCTCTGCTCAGTGAAGGCCTCTAACCTAGACTTAGTCAAAATTTTCCTCATCTTGAGCTCCTTTTTCCTTTCATTGTTCCTTGAGGAATCAACCCTTATTCTTTAGGAAATCCATCTAATTGAATTATACAATTCCTTAGGTTGATCATATCGCTATATGCAACACTTGTACACTCAATACTAGTCTACAACTAATGTTAGACTACCTTGGAATATCCACCTTAACTAGGTAACTCGAATTCTCTGCATGCACTATCTATTTTGGGTTGATTGATCAGTTAATTAGATGATCACTGAGTTTGTCTAAAGTCCCACTACTTAACTGACCTTCCACTAGTTCCTCCAAAAGTTGGAACTAGTTTAACTAAAAAAAACCAGAGATAACTCACCTTGATTGCTACAAATTAGCAATCACACATGTAGAATTGAACTCTAACTCCTCCAACTCAAATTTACTAAGTAAAATGGGTGACACAATCCATGTCACACAAGTTAACATCATCCAAGTTGTTTTTTAATATGGAAATTCAAATTTTCTCAATTTAATCAAGGTAAAATCAAATTGAGAATATATTGTTGCAATTTTTGACACTCCCTCCCATCAAGAAAGGGATTATCAACCAACCTTATCCTTCAACTATGGAACTCAAACATCCCTCTTGACAAGGTCTGTTTCAAAATATAAGCATTTTTCTCCTCTATTGGAATGTACAACAATAACATTATCTGCCTCTGCACACAGTCCCGTAAATGGTGATAACAAATATCTATGTGCTTGGATCGATCGTGAAAAACAAATTTTTCAAAGAGCTTGATGGAACTCTAATTATCATAGTAGATCACAATTGGATCCATCATCTGACTAAATAATCCAACAAGTATCTTTCTCATCCAGATCACCTCATATGTTGCTTCAATAGAAGTCATGTATTCTACTTATGTCGAGCTAAGTGACATAGATATTTGCTTCATGTTGGACCAAGAAACTATTGTGGACCCAACACTGAAAATTTCACCTAATGTACTCTTTCAGTTTGATGGATTAACCACCCAATCTGCATCTGTGAAGCCACAAATATTTACTTCCTCTGTCCATTTGTACCATAGTCCAAATTGGGTAGTGCCTCTGAGGTACCATATAACATGCTTAGCTTCCCTCCAAAATAACTTGGTTGTCTTAACCATAGCTTGTCTTAACTGGTTGACTGCATTGCACATATCTCATCATGTGTTCATAAGATGAAATAGTGAACCCAAAAGTTGTCGATAAACAATAACATCCACTTCCTCACATGAAGTGGCATCCTCTTTTCTCTAGTTGGTCACAAAAGGTGTCTCCATGGGTTTGCAACTATCCATGTAGAACTGTTGGGTTGTGTTATATTCTTTCCATGACCAGCCTCCATAGTTAACCGAGGGGTTAGAGGGGTGGCATAAGCCCCCCCTGTCCAGGGGGGTTGAGGGGGGCAGGTAGCCCCCCTCTATGGGGTCTGAGGCAACGGCCTGAGAAAATTGTTTTTGGACCCTATATTAGGTTGGGTGGACCTACCTATGGTTTTGTGCATGGTATTTTCACATGGTTTTGGACACAGTGGTTTTCAGTCCATGGTTTTTGATGCGATGGTTTTCGGTCCATGCTATTGGATACTTTGGCATGTATAAATATGTATTGTAACATTGAAAGGAACATAATGAAAAATCAATCTGGTAGTCCCAGTTTTGGGATCCAAGGGAAAATCTCTATGTATATGTGTTTTATGTGTTATGCTCTTGCATTGTTTATTTTTTATGTTTTGGAATTCATATGCAAGTAATTTCTGCATGGGGTTAAAACCTACGTTTGGTATCAGAGTTCTTTTGGCTTCAAGGGGATGCCTTTGTTGCTGAGGGGTTTTGCTCGGGCCTGTGGTAGACCCTGTTTAGTGGGAGATCTGCGGGATTGATTTTGGTGGTGAAAGAATATGGCAAGCAGTGGAAAGATAGAGATTAAGAAATTTAATGGTTAGAGTTTTGAGTTGTGGAAACTCAAGATGGAGGATCTATTGGTGGATCACAGTAGATCCGAGTACTAAATCAACAAGAGTGTTCGATGAAGAATGGAAGAAGTTGGATCGGAAGGCAAGGAGCACAATATGATTGTATGTCTCAGATTCAATATTACTGAATGTATTGGAGGAAGCTATGGCTAAGGCTTTGTGGGACAAGTTAGGGACTTTGTACCAATCTAAGTCTCTGGTGAATAAATTATTCCTATGGAAAAAGCTATATAACCTGAGGATGAAAGATGGAGACTCAGTGACAGAGCATTTGAACGCATTTAATACCGTGGTAAGTCAATTATTATCTGTTGATATTAAAATTTTAGATGAAGATAAGTGCATCAATTTATTTTCTTCTCTACCAGATTTGTGGGATAGTGTCGTTATTGCAATAGGTAGCAATGCAACTACCTTGCAGTTTGATGAAATAGTCTCATCCTTGCTGATGAAGGAGATGAGATGGAAAAATATGGAGAGCCAGAATGGTGATGCCTTGTATTTAAGAAAATGGTCCTAGAACAGAAACAAAAATAAGTCATCAAGTGGGAGATCTAAATCTAGAGGGAGATCTAAATCTCCAAGAAAACCTGTAAAGGTAGTGTGCTGGAAATGCGGAAAGGAAGGGCACTACAAAAGGGATTGTAAATCTAAATCTCCTGACAAAGGAAAGGGATCTGATGATGCTCCTTCTGCTTAGAGGAAAACCTCTTCAGGTGAAGGTGGGGATGTGTACTTGGCTTCTTCAAGTACACATGTATATCATGAGGCATGGTTGATTGACTCAGGTGCATCCTTTCACCTCACTCCCCATAGAGAGTGGTTCTGCTGAGTATGAGAAATACGATGGTGGTGATGTCTTCTTAGGGGATGATAGGAAGGCTAGAATCATTGGTCATGGAAAAGTAAAGTTGAAGTTGCAAGGTGGAAGGGTTAGAACACTTCTGAGTGTTCTCCATATTCCTGCATTGGCTAGAAATCTGATTTCTGTAAGCAAGCTGGATGATGCAAGTGTAAAAATAGTGTTCAAGAAGGATACCTGCAAGATGATTCGGGGAGCACTAGTATTGATGAGGGAAGTTCGGATTGGAACTCTGTACAAGTTACAAGGTATCATTGTTGTTGATGGGTGCAACAGTTCTGTGGTTCTTGAAAGTGGAGCAGGAAATCTAGTGGTCTTTGGAGAAAAGACCATGTTATGGCATCAAAAGCTTGGACATATTGGAGATAAGGGCCTTTGAATACTTCATGGTAAAGGTATGGTAGAAGCTATGACTAATAGCTCTCTGGATTAAGATTTCTATGAAAATTGTGTATATGGGAAGTAGAATTGGGTGAGTTTGCCCTCTGGTGGTAAGAGGGCAAAACAGATATTAAAGCTTTTGCACAGTGATGTGTTTGGATCTATGAAGGTTCCAACGCTGGGTAAGTCTATGTACTATGTATCATTTATAGATGACTTCTCAAGGAGTACATGGATATATTTCCTTAAGAAGAAATCTAAAGTCTTTGTGGGTTTAAAGAATTTAAGGCTCTGGTGGAAAACTAGACAGAGAAGAAGATAAAGGTGATGAGGATAGGTAACGATGGAGATTTTTGCAGTAAGGAATTTGAAGAATTCTATAAGAAATGTGGTATAGCACAGTAGAATACTTCTCCATATACACCTAAGAAAAATGGAGTTTCATAAATAATGAACAAGACGTTGATGGAAAGGACAAGAAGCATGCTCAATGGTGTTGGGTTAGGACAAGAATTTTGGGCAGAGGCATTGGAGACAGCATATTACCTAGTCAACAGATCACCTTCATTGGCGTTGGAGGATAATACTACATAAGAGGTATGGACTGGTAAGAAACCATTTCTTTCACATCTGAGGATATTTGGATGTGATGCATATGTACATGTTCCAAAGGAGAAAAGAACCAAGTTGGATAGTAAATCTGAAAAGTGCAACTTTATTGGGTATAAGGATGGCTTAAAGGGTTATAAGCTTTGGAACCCAGTAACAAGGAAGGTTGTGTACAAATGAGTTGTGGTGTTCAGAGAGGTGAAAGATGTTATTAAACATGAAGTCCCATCAAAGGAACCTAAGAAGATAGATTTTGAGCTAAAGGAAGAAGAATTAGACTCTATAGTAGAGGAAGAATTAGAAGATGAAGAGCCACAAACCACAAGTGTGAGAAGATCAGTTCGAGAAAGAAGGCAGCCAGAAAGGTATAGTCCATCTTCTTTATATTCAAATTTTTCTTTATGTATTATTGATGATGATCCCATAACTGTGAAGGAAGTAGTAGATTCAGAGGATAGCAAACTTTGGAAAGAGGCCATGGTTGATGAAATGGCATCTTTGCACAAAAATGAGGCATGGGATCTGGTGGAGTTTCTGGCTGGAAGGAAACCCATTGGCAAGAAATGGGTGTTCAAGAAGAAGACAAATGTAGAAGGAAAGGAGGAGAAATACAAAGCTTGGTTGGTAGCAAAAGGTTATTCCTAGGTGCCAGGAATTGATTTTGGTGATATTTTTTCTCGTGTTGCCAAGGTAGCTTCTATTAGATTACTTTTATTTGTTGTTGCTGCTTTTGATTTTGAGGTAGAACAAATGGATGTGAAGACAACATTTCTTCATGGGTTTTGGAAGAGGAGATCTATATGAAGAAACCTGAAGGCTTTGCAGTGAAGGGTAAGAAAGAATTGGTATGCAAGTTAAATAAGTCTCTATATGGGTTCAAACAGTCACCAAGGATGTGGTATCAGAAATTTGATACATTTATACGGGGACTTGGCTTCACCAGAAGCAAAGCAAATCACTATGCATTTTTTAAACTAATTGGTGACCGCGTTATTTATCTGGTCTTATATGTGGATGATATATTGCTGGTTGGAAATGATAAAAAAATTATCTAGGATTTGAAGACCCAATTGTCCTCCAAACTCGACATGAAAGATCTTGGTGTTGCAAACTATATTTTGGGCATGGAAATTAAAAGAGATCGGGCAAAGAGGAAGATCTGGTTAAACCAAAGGAAGTAGATCGAGACAATATTGCAGAGATTTAATATTCAGGTTAGTAAAACAATGAAGGTTCCTATTGCTGTAGGTGTAAAGTTATCTGTTGAACAGTGTCCCAAGACACAAGAAGACGAAGAGGACATGTCTCGTGTTCCATATGCAAGTGTAGTCAAAAACCTGATGTATGTGATGGTCTGCACTAGACCAGACATTGAACATGCAATGTGATTATTGAGCAAGTTTATGTCAAAACCAAGGAAGGAGCATTGGACAACATTGAAGTGGGTTTTCAAGTATTTGCGTGGCACTAGTGATTATGGTTTGTGCTACCAAGGAAGACCAGGATTGGGCATTTTTTTGGATATTCGTGGCTTTGTTGATGCAAACTGGGCTAGATATTTGGATCAAAGAAGATCTACAAGTGGGTATGTGTTTAACCTATTTGGAGGTGCAGTCAGTTGGATGAGTAAGAAACAATCTGTAGTGGCACTATCAACTACAGAGGCAGAATACATGGCAGCCACTCATGCAAGCAAGGAAGTAGTTTGGTTGCAGATATTGTGTTCAAGTATGGAATTAGTGCAGGGAGTTATAAGGATAGACTGTGACAGCTAAAGTGCAATCTTCTTGGAAAAGAACCCTAGTTACAATTCAAAGACAAAACACATTAATGTTCAATATCACTTTGTGAGGGATATGATAGAAGACAAAAAAGTGTTGCTGGTAAAGGTGGACACTTTAAAGAATACTGCAGATGCATTGAAAAAATCTATGAGCTCTGAGAAGTTCTCTTGGTGTAGAGAAACAGTGGGCGTTGCAGGGCTGGATAAATGACTAAGCTCTCATGTGCCCCCCTGTGGAAAGAAAAAAAGTGGGAGAATGTTGGGTTGTGTTATATTCTTTCCATGATTAGCCTTTGTAGTTAATTGGGGGGTTAGAGGGGGCGGGTAGCCCCCCTCTACGGGGTCTAGGGTAGCACCCTGGGGAAATTTTTTTTGGACCCTATATTAGGTTGGGCAGACCTACCTATGATTTTATGCATGGTCTTCGCACATGGTATTGTACACGATGGTTTTTGACCCATGGTTTTGGACACGATGGTTTTCGGTCCATGGTATTGGATGCTTTAGTATGTATAAATATGTATTATAACATTGAAAGGAACATAATGAAAAATCAATCTGGTAGTCCCAGTTTTAGGATCCAGGGGAAATTTTTTATGTATATGTGTTTTATGTGTTATGCTCTCGCATTGTTTATTTTCTGTGTTTTGGAATTCGTATGCATGTAATTTTTGCATAGTGTTAAAACCTACAGGAACCTCTGAACTATCTTGTTGACATACTTTCCTTAAGAGACAAACAATTCCCCATCACCTTGCCATACTTCCAATTCGAGGAAGTAGTGCATGAGACCCATGTCCTTAATTTCAAACTTAATTGCAAGGTCCTCCTTGCAAGATCTGATTAGTTACTCATCACCAGTTAAAATCAATTTATCAACATATAAGCCAATAATCAACAATGTACCTTCTACCAAGATATGATAGACATTTGCATCTATTTCACTTTTGGTGAAGCCCAAACCGGTAAGATAACTATTGATCTTGGTGTACCAAGAATGGGGTGCTTGCTTTAGACTGTACAATGCTCGCATGAGTCTACACACATGAGACTGCCGATCAAAATTCTAGAAGCCTTCTGGTTGCTCGATGTACACCTCCTCCTCAATAACTCCATTGAGGAATGTTGTTTCCACATCCATTTCGTGGATCTTCCACCCCATATATGCAACCAAAGAAAGAGTTGATATGATGGGTGAGTACCTTGCTATAGTAGAAAAGGTCTCCTCATATTTAATCCCCTCAACTCGAGAATACCCTTTGGTCACAAATCTAGCCTTGTACTTTTCTATGCTTCCATTTGCTACATGCTTTTCCTTGAAGATCCATCTCGAACCTAAAATGAATTTATCTACTGGCCTTGGGACCACTTCCCAAACATATTTCTTTACAATGGATTTGTATTCCTCCACCATTGCATCAATCCATAAAGGTTTCTATATTTCCTCCTCGAAAGATGATGGCTCAATCTCTACAGGCTCATTCATTAGAGCCATGTAGCTAGTGTACCAATCTGGTGACCTTATCTACTTGTGCCTATTTGAAGTAGCATCCACATTCTCCCTC
Organism: Pinus taeda; assembly: GCA_000404065.3. Taxonomy (NCBI): domain Eukaryota; kingdom Viridiplantae; phylum Streptophyta; class Pinopsida; order Pinales; family Pinaceae; genus Pinus; species Pinus taeda. The sequence goes on from APFE031366874.1 coordinate 155,628, forward strand.
GAATCCTACACAATTCCCTCATCTTCATTGGTTCTTTTCCTTCCATCTTTGGATGGTTATGCTTGAGGTAGGCTTGTGTGTATATAACCTAAGGCGGGACCGGGCCGATGCAATATCGTGATCACAGATATCGGCAGATTGCAATCGGCGACGACATAAGACAAGGGACGGACCCTTGGAGCTATGTGACGAGGGATTGTGATATATCACATTGCAATGTCGCCTCGCGGAAATATAAAAGGGGCAATAATGTATGTGATTTGCGATAGCGAAATGCGGACCCGACAGGTTTTATAAACCTGACCATATAAATTTTGAGTTTTGTTAAAAGGGATTTTCTATGTATTAACGCGTTTTGGTGTAAAAACTAAAATACAAAGGAAGAAGGCCTTGAAGTGATGCGATATGATCTGGACAGTCGGATCGTAGGATCAGATCGATGGTTAGGATTAAATCAGCATTTGGCGATTGGCGATCCTCGATAGTAGGGCTATGTGATTTGCGATAGCGATAGCCAGACTCGATACGATTATAGGGTGGATTCTATAATTTTTGAAGTCCAGGAATTTGATTTTTCAATGTATTTCCCATGTATTTGGAATTTAGCCCATATGCTTAAGCGATGCGATATTACGCCTAATGGCGGACCGGATAGGGTTATAGGGGTGATCTAATGGATTTTCAGTTCTAGAAATCGCACCCGATAGTGTATTTTGCCAGAAATATCTGTGTAGTAGAATTTTCTCTATTTTCGGCTTATTGCCTGGAAAATGGCCCCGATCCCTTGTAATAGCTCCTAATCATCATTCCATGCTGAAGTAGGTGTTTTGACATGCGATGATGCATTTTGAAACCATGGAGCCACAGAGCCAGATGGCCAGTCGAACAAATAGCACATAGAAGCCACAAAGTCGCATGGGAATGATTGACTGCAAGGAAATGGCTGGGGAAGCCGAAAAACTAGGAAAATGCCTCAAATAGGGCTAAAGAGCATAATTGAGAGGTGAAGCGCAAAAAGCTAAGGAAGCATCCAGAGAGAGCAACTAGCGAGAGCACAGAGAAACCGAGGGAGTCACTTGGAGTTCAAGTGAAAATCCAGAGGGTTGTAAACTGATAGAGAGCCAAAGAAGCTAGAGCCAAGAGCCAAAGCAAGAGCCAAGAGCTAGAGTGAGAGCCAAGAGCTAGAAAGCCAAAAGCTTCAAGAGCCAGGGATAAAATGGTGTCTAAACCCACTATTTCTATGTAAAACAACAGGAGTTGAGCCAAGAGCTTGTAAAAAGGACTTTGCCATAATCCCGGAGAGCCTAGTTGAGTTGACTAGAGCTAACAGAGACGTAGCCCAGGATTTTTGGGTGAACTCCTAATTAATATTGTTGTTATGTGTGATTACTTGCTGCTACATTGTATCTGTTGCTTTATTCACTATTATAGGTATTTATATATCAATTTGAGCACATTAAATTACGACACATAAACAGTTTTTAATAACAACCATGAGCGTACACCTTATGTTCAAGCACATGTTTAATTCCATATTGGTTAATCATAAAGACTTGGGAATATTTAAAGCTTTGGGAGTGGGAGTGGTTCTTGTAAGTTATACAAGAAGCCTAAGTGCCCCATTTTCAGATCAGGTGGTATCAGAGATTAAAATTGGTTAACCTCACCCTCAAATAAGGTTATATCAGAATGCTTGATTGACAGAGCAAAGATTACTTGTCTGAAAAGTGTTTGGGCAGTCAAGGATTGATTGTCTGATTTATTGTATGATGTTTACACACTGACTATTTTCTGAGTTTGCAGAGGAAGGGAAAGTTGTTGATAATTCAATCCAAGGAGGACAAGAGGGAAGAAGGGTTGAAGGCATTATTCTATACCAAAGGACCTCAAGGCAATCCTGGAAACACAAGAGGTTTGTTGCAAAAGGTTGCTTGAGTAAGCTCTTTATTAATCTTGTTTGAAGTTCTTTTGTTCATTGGCATAATGACAACTTCTACAAGTGAGTCCTCAAATTCTCCTGTCTTCACAAAACTCTTTGATGAAGACATGAAGCAAGAATTGTTCATCATGATGGATATGGTGAGATAAATGTATGAGGATGGAAGGAAGAGCAACATACTTAGAGAGCAGATGAATTCCGTGGAGGAAGAGAAGCATTTGCTTTATGACAAATTGCAGGAAATGGAGAGGAGACTTCATATTGAAAATATGGACCTAAAAAGGATGCATGAATTGGAGTCAAAACTCTTTGTTTCCCAAGAAGCCTTAATCAAGTATCAACTTGAAGAAGAGGTAATCCATTCCAGTTTGTCTTCAAATTCTTCTAAGAATGCTTGTAGTGGTTCTTTTGAAAAACATACTAGAGGCATATGTTCCAAGCTAATGTCCAAAATGGGCTATGAAGGAAAGGGCTTGGGTAAGCATGCACAATGTATTGTTGAGCCAATAATGGTTGAGGAAAGGCCTAAATATTTGGGTCTTGGCTATGGACAGTCTTATGGAGAGAGTTCCAAAGCTACCATGAAGGCCATTGAAATAGTCCCAAGAAGGAGTTTCATTTCGTATTCTCTACCTCAGAAGTGTGAAGGTTGTATTCACGAGGAATGAAATGGCTTGAAACATCATTTGCAGGATGCAGGTGTTCAGAAGCACACACTTGAACTAGAGAGTTGTGGAAACTCTAATAGCCTTGAATTGATTGACGGTGTTCCAAAAGGAGCTACTTCTTCACTCAATTCACCTCCTCATGAAGGCAATAAAGGTGAAAGAGAAAGGTATAAATCTGGTTCTAATCATCTTCCTTTTGATTTGGAAAAGTATGATAAATTTCCACATAAGTATGGGAAAAGAGTTGCATGTTCCTTTTGTGGTTTGGATAAATATAATGTTTCTAGATGTTGGAAGAGAATGGCCACATACAAGAAAATTTTGAAGGAAAAGAAGCAAGAAGCCAAAGGTCCATTAGACAAGGAAAATCATGCTATCAAGAGGATGCACATGCAGTGCACTTACTTCCATAAGCAAGGACATCTTGCTGCAAAATGTTGGACACTGAATCCAACAATGCTTCCACCAAAGCTGAAGAAAGTGGAAAGAGAAGATGGCAAGCATGGAAAGGAAGATTCCATGATTGATGTGTTTCAGGATGATTCACATGTTGATGCTGATGTGCAAAAAAAGGTAGTACCTTTGAAAGGGATTGGTAAGAAACGGTTAGAGTTCTTATCTGATTAAGATTGCATGTCTATTGATGCATCTATTTACATTTCTTTGTTAATGAGGATGCCAGTTGTAGGATTTTACCAAGAAGGTGAATGGAGAAGTTGAGCAGGAGACTCAATTTGTTGTTGCAACATTATATTTCATTTCAGCTTCAAAATTACAGTGTGCTTAAGTGAAAGTTGAAAGATGAAATGCATGCAAGAGCTTGATGTGCATGAACACAGGCATACTGATGTTTTCCTTGTATTTGCACATATATGTGTAATTAACTTAAAGGGTTGATTGCTTTGCTGTAAACATGCATGGAATGCAATATTAACTTGGAAAAAGTTTATTTGGTCTCCAAGATGGAGATAATGATGAAGTGTTTCATCTTTTGAAAAAGAGTCCAAATGGTCTTTTTCTACATGCTTGACTTAAAGGGCCATTTGTTTTAAAGGCATGTTTTGTGTGCTTCTTACCTAATCCATCATTTGTATGTAGATGTAAGGCATGGAGGTGTTCATAAGATGTGAAATCTGTTTCTTTTGTTGAAGCAATAGTTTAGGCCATCCAGTTGTTGTCTGTATTTCTATTGTTGTTAACAGTTACTTTTGGCAGCTTGTCAAACATATACAAATGAAAGTTTTCTGGAGCAGATGTACTTCACATTTGTTTGAGCCACCTTGGATCAATGATCAAGACAAAGAAGTTCAAACTACCTTTTGTGACCATCTAAGCAGGAGTTCTTCAAGAAGGCAAGGAAGAAGGGAACTCTTCCGAGGAGGACCAACACATCTAGGAAGAAAGTGGTCAAAGGCACTATGCAAGAAAAGTGTATGTAGGCTAGAAGAAGAGGGTGATGTTACTCTCAGGCACTGATCAGATTATTATATCAGTCTTTTGGAGACCAAAAGTTCTTTTAGTGGGAAGGCGTGATCCAAAATGGATTTTGGATAAGACTCCTAAGTCTAAGTATTCCTCACTGAGGAAAATGAAAGTCTAAGGAAGTTCCTAGAAATGGCTCCATTGCATAGATATTTTCAATATGAATCTACTACAACTTGAATGGGAAAAAATGGAGTTAGCATGAAAAAGCTATGGAAAAAAGAAGATGCCCTTTGTTCTTTGGTAAAAGAGGAAAAACTTAAAAATAAATGGCCTAAAAGGATTTATGAAGAAAAAATAACATCGGAGGAGGTCAAAGGCAGACTTAAGCAGAAAGGGGAAGCACCCCCAATTTCCGATCCCTAACATATCAGGTTAGAGGTAGGCTTGTGTGTATATAACCTAAGGTGGGACCAGGACGATGCGATATTGCGATTGCTAATATTAGCGACGGCATAAGACAAGGGACGAACCCCCGGGGCTATGTGATGAGTGATTGCGATATATCGCATCACAAAGTTGCCTTGTAGCGATATAAAAGGGGAAATAATGTATGCGATTTGCGATAGCGAAAGCTGGACCCGATGGGTTTTATAAACCTGGCCATATAAATTTTGAGTTTTGTTAAAATGCATTTTCCATGTATTAACGTGTTTCGGTGTAAAAACTAAAATACAAAGGAAGAAGGCCACGAAGCGATGCAATATGATCTGGACCGTCGAATTGTAGGATCGAACCAATGGCTAGGATTAAATCAGCGATCAGTGATCCCAGATAGAAAGGCTATGCGATTTGCGATAGCGATAACCAGACCCGACATGATTATAGGGTGGATTCTATAAATTTTTAAGTCCGAGAATTTGATTTTTCAATGTATTCCCCATGTATTTGGAATTTAGCCCACATGCTTAAGCGATGCGATATTACACCTAATGGCGGACTCGATAAGGTTATAGGGGCGATTTAATGGATTTTCAAGTCTATAAATCACCCCCGATAGTGTATTTTTCCAGAAATCTCTGTGTCGTAGAATTTTCTCTATTTTCGGCTTATTGCCTAGAAAATGGCCCCGATCCCTTGTAACAACTCCTAATCATCATTCCACGCTGAAGCAGGCGTTTTGACAGGCAATGATGCATTTTGCAACCATGGAGCCACAAAGCCAGATGGCTAGTCGAATAGAAAGCACAGAGAAGCCACAAAGCCGCATGGGAATGATTGAACGCAGGGAAATGACTAGGGAAGTCAAAAAGCCAAGAAAATGCCTCAAAGAAGGCCAAAGAGCACAATTGAGAGGGAAAGCGCAAAAAGCTAAGGAATTAGCCAAAGGGAGCAATCAGCGAGAGCACATAGTAGCCGAGGGAGTCACTTGGAGTTCAAGTGAAAAGCTAGAGAGTTGTAAACTGATAGAGAGCCAAAGAAGCCAGACCCAAGAGCCAGAGCCAAGAGCCAGAGCTAGAGCTAGAGCCAAGAGCCAGAAAGCTGAGAGCTTCAAGAGCCACGGATAAAATGGTGTCTAAACCCACTGTTTCTGTATAAAACAGTAGGAGTTGAGCCAAGAGCTTGTAAAAAGGACTTTTCCAAAATCCTAGAGAGCCTAGCTGAGTTGACTAGAGCTCATGGAGACATATCCCAAGAATTTTGCGTGAAATCCTAAATAATATTGTTGTTATGTGTGATTACTTGCTGCTACATTGTATCTACTGCTTATTTACTATTATATGTATTTATATATTAGTTTGAGCACATTAAATTACAACACATAAACAATTTTTAATAACAGCCACCAACATACACCTTATGTTCAAGCACATATTTAATTCCGCATTGGTTAATCATAAAGACTTGGGAATATTTAAAGCTTTGGGAGTGGGAGAGGTTCTTGTAAGTTAGATAAGAAGCCTAAGTGCCCCATTTTCAGATCAAGCAAGGGATTTGTTGAGAAGTTGGGAGAACTTATTTTGAAGCTTCATAGAAAAAGGGCCGAATACATCAAGCAGATGAAGATGCAGTCTGTCCCATAGGCTATATTTAGCCTTGTGGACATTAAAATAATTTCTTTCTTCTTCTTTCCATGCTGCAACCATAATGGTGCTTTACATTTAAACTTTTTACTAACCCGAAACCGATATAAAACTAAAATTTGTTAACTGTTTAGTCACGGAGGGGTTCGACCTCGGGTCACCACTACTCAAACTAAGAGATGATACCATTAAGCCAACGACCTATTTGTTGCTAATATTACATATGAACCTATTTGTGCAATTAATGGGGCCGGAGTGCCAAGCTATGCTAGATGAAACCATGAGTGCATCCACAGAGATAGAACCATGCCTAAATACTTTTCGAGACATCTTTGCAAGGAATATTCTTTGATGCTAAAAAGATTCTCTTAGAGGGCCAGAGGTGCCAGTGTCATAATTTGACAAGTTTATAGTCATTTTTGCACGTTTTGTCGCTAGGAGTCTATCCATGCACTCAGAATCTCCATTTCAGTAGCAGAAATGTAGGGGTTTAGTAGCAAGGAATCTTTGGAGAATCTAGTGGAATCCTAAGATTCCCTTGGACGCTGATTTTTCACCAAGGAAAAATGTTGCCAATTTTATAATCATTTTTAATAGATCTTTTCACTGAGCGTCGTGGTGTGCTGAGAATCTTCATTCGAGCAACGAATTTTTCGGCCCTTTTTAGGAAGGAACCTTTGGGGGAATCTTCAAGATTCTCGAGGGTCTAGAATTTGATGGTTTCAGAAAGGGGCCAAGTTTATAGTCGTTTGACATGATTTCACACCACAAATTTAGTGGTGTAGTCCATTTCAGTAGTTGCGCGTTGAATTTTTCCACCATCCTCGAGAGTGGAGGTATATGATGTAGTTATGCCGTGCCTTTCTTCTTATTTGCTGAGATGATGTTTTTGTGGTTGAGATCCTTGGTTGTTATTATGTTGCAGGATACTTGTATGCCACATCATGTGATATTTTTTTAGGTTGTCATGCTAAAGGAATGTCGATTTGAGTGAGAGTTTCTATAATGAGAACATCTCGTGGAGAGACCTGCCACTCTGGTTAAGAGAATTTATCCTTGTAATGATAATGAACATACCATGTACATCATCATATTGCAACATTTAATGAAGTAGTCTCCCCACTCTTGACACTAGGGCCCGAAGACGTAACCCACACTGAGTGAATTTCGTTACCAATGTGTTGTGTGTTGTTGAGTTGTTGATTGTCATTATGTTTCATCTTCTTTAAAGCATGAACATGTGGTCATTTTATGATATTTTAAATGAAATTTTGCTAACATCACAGAAGTAAAATATCTTGGTTAATTTCGGTAGCTGAAGAGATTCAGATCATGTAAAGTACACATGGTATTTGTGAGGAGTTTCTATGTAACCCACAAATAAACCCAATTTTTGTTGTCGTCTCTAGCTTCTTCCTTGATTCTTTCGATACATGGAAGTAAACATAGGCTCCAAAAATCCTGAAGTGAGACACATCCATCTTTCTCCCTGAGAAAGCCTCCTTTGGTGTAATCATGCCATGAATCTGATAGGGACTCCGGCTCTGCAAATAGACTGTTGTGTTGCATGCCTCGTCCCACAAAAGGTAGGCCTTGATCATGCAACATTTCCCTCATTTCTCCCACATTGCTACGGTTCTTCCTCTTAGCCACCCCATTCTGTTGTGAGTTTTGGGGTTTTGTAAACTCTCATTGAGTGCCTTATTTTGCACATTTTTTTTTAAATTCATTCGACATGTACTCACCTCCATTATCGCTCTTGAGAGCCCTCACCTTCTTTCCAGTTTCTTTCTCAACCAATGCCTTGAATTCTACAAACTTGGAGAATGTATCATCCTTCTTTCACATGAATAAGATCCAACACTTCCATGAGAAGCCATCAATAAAAATGTAAAAATATTTGTGCCTGATAGTGGACACTATCGAGAAAGGTCCACATACATAAGAGTGGATCCTTTCAAGAACTACATATGATTTGTTTTCCTGATCATGGAATGTGGATTTTTTCTACTTCCCCAAAGTACATCTTTTGCATACATCCTGCTACTCAAGTTCTCCTTTAGGGAGCCCACTAGTTATCTATCGCATGATCTTCAAAGCACCATGATGAAAAGGCCAAGTCTTCTATTCCAAAGTTTACTGACATCATGACTCTACACCTTCTCCGACTTTGTGCTCAATGCAACACAATCCTCCACATCTATCTTGTACATGTTCTTCACATGAACCTCGATGTGCTTCACTCGTCTCGTGGTTATGTGTCTCATGAATTCCTTTCCTTTGTTGAAGGTCACATCATAAAAGAGACAAGATTTTCCTTTAGGCCCAAAATGAACATGACATACTTGATCCTGAGAGTGGAGCCTCAGTCCCTATGAAAGGTAACTATACTAATCCGGATCATGAAGCTACAAAAAAATTCCACAGAGGCTTAAAATCCAACTATACTAATATCGTTCACGCTATACCTTCCATCATCTTCCATCTCGATGTGATACGAAAATATTTTTCTTCTAGGTCGTTGAAAAAATCTCTATTCCCCATCATGTGGAATGATGTACCTAAGTCCAAGTACCACATGCTCCCCATCACTATGTTGGACATGCATGCAATGAGGGTAAATTCAAGCTCAAAATATGAAGCCAAAGCTTCACTTTCTTCTCCTCTTGAGGTCTTCTTGCTTGCATTCTTGTGTGGACACTTCATGGCATAATGATTGAATTCATGACAATGGAAGCATTTAATTTTTGAAAAATATTTCTTCTTTCTCCCTTAACTGGATTCTGGTTTGGTTTGAGATTTCTTCCCTTTTCCCTTTACGTGTCTATCCAATGCAAATTTTTCTTCATCCCCACCCTTGGATGAAGTCCCATCTCTAGTATTCTATCTTATTTCCTCTTGTAGCAAATCAGACCATAAGCTCTCCAAACTCAATACTTTCTCCCTCCCATTCACTGAATCTTGATAGCTATGCCAGCTATTTAGAAGGCCTAGAAGGGCTAGGGTTACCAAGTCTTCGTCAAGGAAATTAACACCGACCCTATGAAGTTCATCATGACACTGTGTAAACTTGCTCAGATACTGCAAAATTGTGTCATTCTTCTGCATCTTGATACTTTGAAGTTTATCCTTGAGTGCCAGCTTCCTATGGTCAATACTATTCTCGAACAATTTTGTCAGTATTTTCCACATCCCAAACAAAATTTATTTTCTATTGAGATTCGAGACAATGTGATCTTGTACTCCCTCCAAGATTATACTCCTTGCCTTGGATACATGATTTTTTCACTGACCAAGGTTTGGGCATCAAATGCTTGAGGTTTTGCAACAACTGTTTTGATGTATTCTAGCAATCCATTTTCATCCAATACTACCTTCATTCTGTCTTTCGATGCAACAAAATTAGAGGTTCCTTCCAAGGCATACTCTAGCCTTATAACATTGAAGGCCATCTTCTCAACTCTAAAGAAATCCTGCTACACCAATCTTCAAATTTTAACCTCTGAGAAACAACTTTGAATTTCCTGCTCTAATGTGAATCTAACTCTAATGCCATGTAGAAATTAGGTTAGATATTTGCAATTAATCATGAAGTTATAATCAAAATCACAAGACACAAACCTACACTACTGCTCTGCGGACGTTAATTCACAATTTAGAACAAAAATATCATACATGCAAGAAGAAATAATACACATGCAAAAAGTATTATTATCTAGGGAAAACAATTTGCTAAAAATCCCCAATTCCTTCTTGCATTAATCAAAATAATAAACATGTATTACAATTGCTTTGCTCAAATTATCTCACCCTGCAAGTGCACAACCTATCTCTCTGCTCGTTGATTCAAGGCCTATGACCCAGACTTAGTCAAATTTCGCCTCGACATCAGCTCCTATTTCCTTGCATTGTTCCTTGAGGAATTAGCCCTTATTCTTTATTAAATTCCTCTAATTTAATTGTTAAATTCCATAGGTTGATCATTTGACTTCATGCAACGCTTGTACACTCAAGACTAGTATACAATTGATGTTACACAGCCTTGGAATATCCACCTCAACTGGGTAACTTGAATTCTCTACATCACTAGCTCTTTTAGGATTATTGATTAGTTAAAAGGATGATCATTGAGTTTGACTGAAGTCCCATTGCTTAACTGACCTTCCACCAGTTCCTCCAAAAGTTGGAACTAGTCTAACTGAAAAAAAAACCTAACATAACTGACCTTGATTGCTACAAATTAGAAATAACACATGCAAAACTGAACTCTAACTCCAACTCAAATTTACTGAGTAAATTGGATGACATAAGACATGCCACACAAGTTAAGATCGTCCAAGTTTTATGTTGATGTGGAAATGCAAATTTTCTCAATTTAATCAAGAAAAAATCAATTTGAGAATTTCTTGTTGCAATTTTCAACAGGTTGTAGCAGTAAAAATACCTAGCCACCTACATCAAAACTTATTTCTTTATAATGTTGATCTTCTTGTTGTTTCATTTGATTATGTGCTAGAGTGAGGTTATCCTTTAAGAATTGAAGAACTTTTTGTTGATGCTCAATGTGATCTTCCACTAATTGAAGCTTAGAATTTTCTCTTAAAGATGATGTGATGGATGGTGGATGATATCCATAAAGTGCCATAAATGGGGTCATTTTTTTGCAATATGGAAGGTAGTGTTATACCACCAATTGGCTAGAGGTAACCACTTAACCCATTTTATTTTTTTATTAGATACAAAGCAACAAAGATATCATTCCAAACATTTGTTCAGTATCTCATTTTTCCTCATGAGTTATGAGATAATTGATTACCAAGAAAATAAAGTAGTTTCATCTAAATATTTCCAGTAAATATGGGATCTCTGTCACTTACAAAATATTTGGGTTTCCATGTAGCTAAATTGTTTCCATAAATAAAGTAGCAAATGCACTGACTTTAATAGGATGAGATAATGCACAAAAGTGTGCATACTTGGTAAGTCTATCAATTACCACCATGATGACACTCTTTCCTTCAGACTTTGGTAAACCTATGATAAAATCCATTGATACCTCCTCCCAATGCTAACTTGTAATGACTAAAGGTTGTAATAGACCCAGGTTCTTAATTGTCTCAACTTTATTTTGTTGGAAAAACTAACATTCTGCCACAAACTTTTGGATATAAGATTTAAGGCCATACCAAAAAAAATCCTTCTTGGCCCTAAGTAAATCTTTTAAAAATAGTGAATTTGTTATGAAACCAGCTCAAGAAAAGATAGAAAAGATAGGTCAACGCCTTAGAATTCAGCCTCTTCGAGGGGGCAACCTCCTTTACATTA
>APFE031366874.1:180944-193586 GCA_000404065.3 Pinus taeda
GGATGATTGGTCATGTTGGTAAAAATAGATGGACCTCTATTTTTAGACATATGGGTGGAGTCTATTTTTAGACTGCCTCAAAAAATAGAACAGTGGAATATTATTAGCTCTTAATAATATTTGGACTATAAACATTATCTTATCCTCTTGCAGCCCTTCAGTTCGAGCTACGGATGTGGCACATGCAACTTCCAGAAGGAAATACACTTTTCCTATGGGTTAGTTGAGCTATTGCATGACGGACTTTAGTTAGAACTCAAGTGATTGAGTTTGGTGGAGTTGATTGAGGAGTTGATGGAGTTGTGTTCAGTTTGACTTGGTTGAACTAGTTGTATTTAGTCTAATTGACAAATACACTAGTGATGAGTGGTGTGAATTAATTATTAATTAATTCACTAATTATTAACTCATTAATCAACTAAAGAATACATCAGTTAACTGAGTGCATGGATAGCTCAGTGGAGACAAGTGTTAGAGGTGGGTGAAAGGGTGAGACTACTATCAGTTGTGACTATAGTTGTGCATGATATTTGCACAATCATTGATTGAGATTGCCAATGAGGATTGTGTAGTACAAGACGAGGAAATTTGAACTTGGATCTGATCTATTCTCAACTTGGATTGCGCAGTAGAGGAGGGCAAATAGTGGAGGAGATTTGAACCTGTGACTTGTTCAGATCTTAGCTAGTTTGTGTGTAGCATGTGGAGATAGTGCTGAGTACTTGTGAGGAGTATTGTACTATGTATTATTACATGTTCTCTATCATTATAATATACAGATAGTTGGGGGTTTTAAGCTATATGCTTTCCCAATTACATACTCTGTTGATATGTGTGATTGATGTTTCAATGTGCGCATGCGATTGTTTTTTTTAATTCCACAAATAGATGATCAATGGTAGAGGAGGTTATGTATTATGCATGCATTCTGCAAATAGTGTATAATCAGGATAATCTCTGTGAATAAGTGTTATATTATTCAAATTCTACATTTGGAGGAACACTTCTCGTAATAAAATGAATAGCATGATCATTATCACGAATAGGTGGGAGGCCTTTGGGAGTATAAAATACCTTGGAATGATTGTCCAATACTTTTTAGAGATTTGGAGAAATAGATTATTTTTATGTTTGAACCTCTAGTGAGCATAATTGTGTAATTACGCCCCATGGCTCTTTCCTCTGTAGCTTCATCATGCCATTAGAGTTGATTATATTTCATGGTTTCCCCGTGATACCCCTTAATTCAACTTCCCTTCCTTCCCAAAAATATTTCAAGAAAATTTCTTGAAAATTACAAGTTATAGTTCCCAATGATTTGAACCATTAGACTCCTAGTACAGCATAAACACCACCCATTGGAATGGAAAGCATTGGACTATTTAATATATACCCCCCCATGGTTAGCTTGATATTATGACACTTTTCAGAGCAATTTATAGTTCCTCCATTTGCAACCATCACTTGACACTCTGGTGCTGGATATGGGAAGCAATTCAATTCCTTGGCTATCTTAGAATGAATAAAATTATGGGTATTTCTCGAATCAATCAAAAACATTACCTTTTTCTTATTAATATATTCTTCTATCTTGAGGGTTTAAGGAGTGGCAATTCCTTCCAATGTATTACAAGATATAGTAGGATTCATTTCTTCTTTCTCTGGGGATGTTTCTTGGTGTATATCCTCCCCTTTTGATGTTTCTTATTCCTTTTGTTCCTCTTGTTCACAATATCTCTAGAATAATTTATTTTTAGCACACTTATGACCTTTAGTTTATTTTCTATGGAAACTCTAACAAAGCCATTTTTCTCTTTTTCCTCCAATTTTTGTGGTGTCAACATTGTAGGTTGTGGAAGGCTAGGAGTAGTAGCACTTCCATCCTTATAGTTGTGAGTGGTAGTGATCTGAAATTGATCCAAGACAAACAATAAGGTATTACAGACTCATGTGCATGGATGTGCCTATGTTATTTTATGCAACGGATCGATAAGATTGCAAAATACATAGGCACTGAAGCAGTTAGGGAAAACATAACAGGCAACACATATAAACACGACAAGTTTAATAAGGAGTTAACCCAATACTCCTGGGCTATGTCTCCCAGTCTAGCTTTCATTGGTGGCTTCCCTATTATGTTTTCAAAGTAGAGTTTTTACAACAGTGAGCTCAATTTGAGTCTCACACAATAGATGTAAATCAGCAAGACTATACTTGGATCCCCCAAGTCTCTAGAGTACACAGACTCTCCTTACTAAATCTTGACCTCTATTGGTCATAATGGTATGAGTCCAATCTGAGACTCAATACATGCAGGCATATATAAAGGAGTTTTCTTGAACCTCTCAAGCCTTCTCTGGAGTACACAGACCCTCTGACTCTCTTTAGCTCTGTCTTAACTTTGGCTCAATGCTACCTTTGCTTCTGTAGGTCAGCTCAACTTCTTCTTTTTTCTCTCTAACTTTCTTAACTTACCTCCTTCTCTCTCTATCAGTTCGTGGCTTTAAAGCCAATTTGTTTTCTGACTGTTCATTTCTACTTCCCGGCTTTTCGATTCCCTTGCCTCTGTCTGTTTGAATCCCTCTGTTCTGCGTAATCATCATTGTATAATGATTCACAGGGAGGTGGCCACCTATTTCATAATGAACTGAGTGTCAGTTCTCTTGAACATGGTCGTTTATTCCGTTAATTCCAAAAATGCCTGCGAAACATGACCTTTTGCCAACGCATCATCCACATCGGACTTCAAATCCTATAAAAATCTACCTGTTGACCCTATCAAATCTAGTCATCCATCGGAACACATCTCCACTGTTGATATGGGTACCCTAGATCCTACGGTCATCATCCATATCAAGCGGATAAATAACATGATGTTTACTTGTTCGATGTGAACATTTTTCTCTCTCTTCCACCGGATGTGTGGCACTCATTGTATGGCATCGGGCGGAACTCGGTTGAAACCACTTACCGCTCAAAGCCCTTTTGATATCCTGTTGATTTTTGTGGGACCCCACTTCTGACAGAATCAGAATGATATCCATTACATTTTATGATTTTTTGGGTCTAGGGGCTTACGACCCTTCCTTCTTTGAGGGGTTTTCCCTGCAATATGCTATTAGAGACTTGTCACTAATCTCATATTAAAACTACCCCCATTCCTTGAAATGGCCTCTGGATTGCTAATTTGTGATAGCATGCATTACCATGGGCTGACGATCTACACACTTGACCGACGGTCCTCGTTGCTCCACGTTGATCACAAATTGCAATTGTAACGAGGATGTCTCCGATAAGCTCGATCTTTATAAGACTTGTAGCCTTTGGCATAATTTTGAAGAGTTCATGAAAACTTAGAGAGTGTTTTAGGATCAAATTTGGATCACAGGCTTCCCACTAAAAAAGCTTTTGGACCACCAAAAGTTGCCCAATTTCTATCCATCTTGTACTGCTTGGTTTTGAACCCTTGAGTCCAACACTGAGGTACTCAACATCCCCTCTATGCTTAGTCCTCACCTTCTTGTCCAGAACTATTCTTCCTGCAACTCATTGAGATATTCAGGCAACAGATCATTAATAGAAGGCAATTGGCTCTGCTCTTTGGGATCTTCAATCAATGAAGGTTCAAATAGTCTCAATCTTTCCGCATTAACTACTGAATAGATGTGCATGTAAGCTGGAAAATCAAGGCAAAAAGAATTCTCACCAATTTTCTCAAGTATCCTGAAAGGTCCATACGTTATTGGCTTTAGCTTCCTACCTTCACCTTGCATTTTGTCTTTGCTGATTTACAACCAGACTTGATCACCAACTTGAAAACTATGCTCAGTCTGATGCTTATCATGCCTTGCCTTATACTTAGCTTGGCTCTTTTCCAGCTGTTCTTGTACTGCTTGGTGGATCTCTTGGATTTGTTCAATGAACTTGGTTTCTTTGTCCACATCACTGTGTCCATCAACTGCAATGTCTTTACCAAAGACAAAATCCAAGGGAGACCTTGGTATGAAAGCAAAACAGGTCTCAAAAGGAGATCTCTATGTAGAATAATGTTTATCCCGGTTGTAAGCATGTTGCATATAACACAAATGTTCATCCCAAAGCTTTGGATGCTTGCTACAATATCCTTTGAGCAACTGGATCATTGTCCAGTTGACCACCTCTGTTTGGCCATCTGTTTGTGGATGAAAGGTTGTGTTCTTCTTCATTCTGGTGTCCATCAATTCCCATAAACTCGACCAAAATTTCCCAACAAATAGGGAATCTTGATCAGATACAATGGAAGTGGGTAATCCAACATGAACCAGTACATGCTGAAAGAACAACTTTTTTGTTTGTTCAGCTGTAATCTATTCGTTACAAGGTATTAAAATACACATTTTGCTAAACCTATCCATAATAACATATAAATAGTGATGACCTTTTCTAGATTTAGGAAATCCCCCTACAAAGTCCATGGAAACACTTTCCCAAGGATGAGAAGGAACTAGTAGTGGAGTGTACAATCCTAGTTTTCTATAGTTGGGCTTGCTTTTAGCACACATGGTACACCCTCTTACATATCTAGAAATAGTTTCATGCATTTTTTGCCAATAACAAAATCTTTGTAGCTATGCAACTGTTTTACTTACACCAAAGTGGCTTGATACTAGAGAAGTGTGTGCTTCTCAAATTATCTTTACTCTTTCAGTTTGAGGAATGCATAAATTTCCAAAATGATACAAGAGTTAGTACATAACATGACAATCCAATTCTTCTACTTGTTTGCCATGACTTAAAGTTGCATATACATCTTTAAAGTCTATATCTTGAGCATATTGTTCAATGTAGCTTTCATGCATCACTGAGTTATGCTTAAGTATAGTAGATGCATTTATGATTGGTCTGGACAACATATCTGCAACTTTATTGTGTATGCATTTTTTATATCTGATGACAAGATGAAATTGTTGTAGAAAACCCATCCACCTGTAGTGTCTTGATTTCTGCAACTTAGTTTGGGAGTATAGATATTGAAGTGGTTGATGATCAATATGTATAACTATCTCTTTGCCCATTAGATAATGTTTCCACTATTTCACACTTTGTACTAATGCATACAATTCTTTATCATATGTGAGATAATTAACTACTACAGAATTAAATGTCTCAAAATGATAACATATGGGTTTACCATGTTGCATCAACACTGCTCTCATGGCATAGTCACTGGCATTGGTTTCAATCTCAAATGGTCTTTGAAGATTGGGCAATGCTAGTACTGGTGTTGTACTAATCTTTTATTTAAGGGTGTCGAAGGTTTTCTACTGTTTGCCTCCCCACTGAAACACCCTATTCAATCTTGTTAAAGCATGTAAGGGGGCTGCAATCAAGGAAAAGTTAGCAATAAACTTTCTCCAATACTGTGCTGCTCCTAGGAAGCTTCTAACTTTCGTAGCAGATTTGGGTTTAGACCAGTTTATAATGGCTGCAACCTTAGAGGGATCTATCTTCAATTCATCACCCCCTACAATATGACCCAAATAATTCAAAGATGTTTTTCCAAATTCACATTTTGATAGCTTAACATAGAGATTTTCTCTTTTCAAAACATCTAGAGTTTGCTTTACATGATTCAAATGTTCTTACCATGTTTTACTAAATAAAAGAATGTCATCTAGATATACAATGACAAAATCATCAATAAAATGCCTGAGTACATCATTCATTACTCTCATGAAAGTAGCAGGAGCATTAGTTAAGCCAAAAGGCATAACTAACCACTCATACAATCCCTGCTTTGTTTTCAAAGCAGTCTTCCATGCATCTTGCTCTGCGAATCTGACCTGTTGGTAGCCACTATTGATCTGATAATCACCCTATGAGTGACCTCAGTTGAATATTTATTAAACAAAAGGTATTATAGACTCATGTGCTAGTGTGCGTGTGTTCTGTGTTATTGAAACAACGGATCGATCAGATTGCCAATACATAGACATTTAAATGGAAAGACAACAGAGAAATATAGTAAGCAACACAAAGACACAAATTTTTTTAATAAGGAGTTCACTCCTATTCTCGAGGGCTACATCTCTGGTCCAGCTATCAGTGGTGGCCTTGTTTTATTGTGCCTTTAAGCAGAGAATTACAAATACAAGGACTTAATGTGAGTAATCCTGAAGCAGGTTTTTCTAGGTAGGGTGGTTCTTGGATTCCCCAAGCCACTCAGAGTTCACAGACTCTTTTTCTCCGACTAAATCTGTGACCCTTGGTCTATAGTGGAAAGAGCCAAATGTGATGTTCATTCTGGACAGATTCCTCTATGGGAAGGCTTGAATCTTCAAGCTCTCTGGTGCTCGATGTTGCCTGTGGTCAGCTCGGCCCTCTGTCTCCTCTGCTTGGCTTTACTATTCTCTATGTTCAGTCCTCATCTCGGGGTGCACTGTTCACTACCTCTCTTGGTCGCTTGGACTCCTCTCAAAAATCTTCTCCGTTCGACTGTCTCTATTCATGGCTTTAACCATTCGATCCCTATGCTTATTCTGTTCCTCTCCCGCCTACGTCGATTCACCTTCTGCAGCTGCGCTTGGAGTTCCCTGTTCGGCGTCAGCATGAACGCTCAAGAAGTGGCCACGTGTCTCCATCTAATTGGTGCCAGCATGCTTCGTCGGTTCATTTCTTCCATTACATCGTGTATACGTTCTTTCTCCACCGTGGAGGTAAAACAGACTCCAAATCCCTTTACAACGCAGCCTAATCCCCTGTCAATTCCGCTTTCTCCATCGGGCACAATCTCAGTGGTCCGATCTAGGCTCCTCCAAATCCAACGTCATACACATGTCGAACGCAGTTGACTTGCTCGATCAATAGCGCGCGATCATGACGATTTTTCTCTCACCTTTGTTGCCATGCGTCAATTTCTGAGTGGGATCGCTCTGCTCTCCTCCAAAACCTCTTACCGTTCAAGGGCGCCCCAATCGATATCTTCGGTTTTCCAGAGCATGGGTCGTACCTTTGTCCTTTAGCACTTTTTGTTTCTCTGCCCGCGGTTCTTTGGCCCCCAACGTGACCGAGTGCTTAAGGCTTTTCCATTTTAGCCTTGTTTGCCCAGCGATGCACCGCGCATCAAAATCACCTCCTTTTCTCGATTTGAGGCTCCCAGGGGTTGCTTTGACCTCCTATGCAGTCTCCATGGGCCTCGATCAACGCACTTTGACCGAGGTCCTCGTCATTCCACGTTGGCGGCCATTGCCACTAATTCAAGGCATTTTTTGATCGTTGTTTCGGAATTTTCAAGGATTTTTTCAACTCGATACAGTCAAGGTTCTTGATAGTCTTTTGTGGATCTGATTCAGATCAACTATGCAAGTCCAACTTGGAAAAGTAAACAGCTTCTTTCAGCTGATCTAACAGCTCATCTATATGAGGAAGGGGATAACGGTTTTTGATCGTTATCTTATTTAGTGCTCGGTAATCAATGCACATTCTCCATGAGCTATCTTTCTTTCTCACCAAAACAATAGGAGACCCACATGGTGATGTGCTAGGTCTTATGAACCCTTTCTCGAGCAGCCCCTATACCTGCTTCCTGATTTCTGCATTCTCTAAAGTAGATAAACTATACATTCCGATGTTAGGCAATGGAGCATCTTGCTGCAAATTAATATCATGTACTATTTCCTTTTTGGGTGGCAAACCTTTAGGTTCTTGAAATAGCATATCATATTTTGAAACAACTTTTTCTAAATTAGCTTGCTGTTTAGCATTACAACCCTCAAATACGTTGGTTTTATTAGGTTTATTTTCCTTTACAACCATTAGTAAAAATTGTTTGCATGAATTTACAATTCTTTTCATATGCTCTGAGTTTATGAGAGTATAATTATTCTTGAGTTTATGAGCTCTTACAATATATTCAATTCCATCTTTAACAAGTTGATACTTATTTTCAGCTGTATACAAAATTGCTTGTCTATCATACAAGTAAGGACTTCCTGAAACAATTCCACATATATCCAAGGGAACAATATCTAACTCAACCTCATCTACAAATTTTGACCAAAAAGAAAACCTAAGTTTACATTGTCTACTCACTTGTAGCTTTGCTTTATTGCATAACCAACCTAATGGATATGGCTTCTTGTGAGGTGTGGTTAGTAATCCCAGTTTCTTTACAGTTGCTTTAGAAATTAAGTTTACTTGTGAACCACTCTCAAATAAAGTATCAATCTTTTGATGCTTGGAATAACTCTAATATGAAAAAGCTCATGTCTTCTTCCCTCATTTTCTTCACTATCAATAGTTTGTGCAGAATTACAAGTAGATGCTTCAGAATTTTTACCTTTTATACCTGTGGTTGTGATTTTTGTTTCATCCCCTGAGTCTAACCCCAAATCCTTCTGAATAGCTGCAATAGTCTTCTTCTTTTTTCCATCGTACTTCTTGGGTTTCAGCTCTAGACACAAAAATCCAGCAGTGTTCATCATCATGCCCATCCTTCTTGTAGTGAGTGCATGAATGTTTGATCTTTCGTACAACATCTGCCTTCCTCTCTTTCCATTTTTTCTTTCTATTTTCCTTGTTCTTGCTTGTAGTGGGTTTTGATGATCCCCCAAATTCTAAGTTTACATTCTTTCCCCTAGCATCTAGATGTGTAGCCTGAACAGATACCTCATCTATGCTAGTAGGATTAAACATGAGAATGGTATGTCTCAAATAACTATGTAGACCACCTATATACTTCAGCAGAGTTTCAAGTGAGTCTAAAGAAATGAGTAGAATCAAAGATCTTTTTCTAAATTCTTGGGTGTAACTTTGTACACTTTGCCCTTTCAATTGGTGAAGATTTTGCCAACTCATCATAGCTTGCTGCATATAAGCTAGTGGATAGAATTGGTTTTTAATTGCAGAAACAAATTCACTCCAGACAGAAAGGATTTTACCATGCTTCTTCATGTCAACTTGTGTCCTCCCTTCCCACCATACCAAGGCAGTGCCTCCAAGGCGTAGGCTGGCCAGTTAAATCTTACTTTTGTCTGAATCAATGCTCTGCACCCTACAATACACCTCAATCTGTCTAATCCAATTATCCAGCTTCTCAGAATTCAACTCTCCATCATATATTGGCAAATCAAATTTAACATCTAATTTAATCAAAGATGTTTTCTTTTTATTTTCAGGGCTATTAGGCGGTGTGGGAAGCTTTTATTCTTTCCCTTTGCCTTTATAATTGTCATGGAGGAGAGATTCTTCTACTCCTTTATCTTGTTTGGAGTTTGATGAATCTTCATCTCTACCTTTCTTAAATTCTCTATACATTTCCTCTAGCATGGCTCTCATGGTCATGAAACTATCCATGAACTGGGAGTCTGATTCCAAAGGACTTTATTTTGCCATTTTCCTCTTAGGATAGACTCTTCCAATTTCTGGGTTAGCTTCAACCAATTCTCCATATCCTAATTTGAGCTTTGTCCTAGTTAACATTCAACAACAAAATCCAGCACAAGCTTGTCTAACCTTAGCAACCTAGTGCTCTAATACCACTTGATCTGAAATTGATCCAAGAAAAACAATAAGGTATTACAGACTCATGTACATGGATGTGCCTATGTTATTTTATGTAATGGATCGATAAGATTGTGAAATACACTGGCACTGAAGTAGTTAAGGAAAACATGACAGGCAACACACATAAACAAGACAAGTTTAATAAGGAGTTCATCCAATACTCCTAGGCTACGTCTCCCGGTCCTGCCTTCATTTGTGGCCTCTCTATTATGTTTTCAAAGAAGATTTTTTATAACAGTGAGCTCAATTTGAGTCTCACACAACAGATATAAATCAACAAGACTGTACTTAGATCCCCCAAGTCTCTGGAGTACACAAACTCTCCTTACTGAATCTTGACCTCTATTGGTCACAATGGTACAAGTCCAATATGAGACTCAATACATGAAAGGCATATACAAAGGAGTTTGCTTGAACCTCTTAAGACTTCTCTGGAGTACATAGACCCCCTGACTCTCTTTGGGTCTGTCTTAACTCTGGCTCGATGCTGCGTTTGCTTCTGTAGGTCAGCTTGACTTCTTCTTTCTGCTCTCTAACTTTCTTAACTTGCCTCCTTCTCAATCTGTCATTTCATGGCTTTAAAGCCAATTTTCTGTCTGACTATTCATTTCCACTTCGCAGCTTTTTGGTTCCCTACCTCTTTTCATTTGAATCCCTCTTTTCTGCGTAATCATCACTGTATAATGCCTCATAGGGAGGTGGCCACGTATTACATAACATACTGAGTGTTAGTTCTCTTGGACATGGTTGTTTATTTCGTTAATTCCAAGAATGCTCGTGAAACACGACCTTCTGCCAACACATCGTCCACGTCGATTTTCAAATCCTATACAACTCTACTTGTTGACTCCGTCAAATCCGGTCATCCATCGGAACACATCTTTGTTGTTGATCTAGGGACCCCGGATCCTACGACCCTTCCTTCTTTGAGGGGTTTTCCCTATGATATGCGATTAGTGACTTGTCACTAATCGCATATAAAAAACTACCCCTATTCCTTGAAATGGTCTCTCGATTGCTAATTTATGATAGCATGTGTTACCATGGGCTGACAGTCTGTACGCTTGACTGACGGTCCTCATTGCTCCGTGCTGATCACAATTGCAACTGTTACGAGGATATCTCCGACAAGCTCAATCTTTATAAGACTTGTAGCCTTTGGAATAATTTTGAAGAGTTCATGAAAACTTAGAGAGTGTTCTAGGATCCAATTTTGATTAGGTATACTTCCTTGTTGCCATAATTTTTCTTTCAACCTTTCTTACCACCCTGAATTCCTTCTCCAATGTATTAGGTTCCCAAAGAAAAAACTCAT
The DNA here is from genome assembly GCA_000404065.3 of Pinus taeda. Taxonomy (NCBI): domain Eukaryota; kingdom Viridiplantae; phylum Streptophyta; class Pinopsida; order Pinales; family Pinaceae; genus Pinus; species Pinus taeda. The sequence goes on from APFE031366874.1 coordinate 191,803, forward strand.
GTTGGATGTTATCCTTTAAAGTCCCTATGAACACATGAATCCTATGCTCTTGAATATAATATTCCCTTATATTCAATTTTTGGAAGTCCTCAATATGCTCCACCACTGAACCCTTTTGTTTGAGATTTATCAATTAGTTAAAGAAGGTGTTGCTTTTTATATCCTCATAACATGTTATCATTTTCGCCATAAAAATTGACCAAGTGACAAGTGGTTTATGAGAACAAATCCATCTATACCATACAAATTGATTGGTTTCTAAATATAAATGTGCAATGTGTACCTTCTATGTGTGTTGCACATCATGGAGATCAAAATATTGCTCCATATGTAGTATCTAAGTTACTGGATCATTGCCATCAAACTTCCTCATATCAATCTTTGGAATATGGTGGTTCTTAAACCCAACATTGGAGTCCCTCAAATCATAATTCATATTCCTTTTTTCCTCATCATGGTTTTCATGGATTACCTTGTCACCACTAGGACGCATTTCTTCTAGCAACGTTTCCAAACCTTCCATCAACCCTTCTATATTGACATTCATCATTGTTTCCATGTCTGCTTTTAAACCATCATTCAAAACTCCCATGTCCCTTTTTATACTATTTATCTTAAATCTCATGTCCTTTTTTAAACCATATATCTTAACATTCATCATGGATTCCAATTCATTTTTTGTTACTTTTTGCGAGACCGAAATTTGTTGCACTTGGTCTCGTAAATTTCACATATCATACTACATTTCTTCCTCTTCTTTATGCATCATAGAGGAGTTTTCTGGTTGCTTACTAGTTGTGTCTTTTTTTTTGAGGCATTTTGGAATCAAATAATGATATATATCCTTAACTATGCCCTTTGAATCACTTCAAGCTCTTTTTTGAAACAAAAGTTGTGCAAATTTTAAAAAAATACACACCTTTTTCTTGGTTTTTAGGAATTGTATATTGAAATTGTTGTATCTATGTATTTTCATATCACCAAGGTCTAAAATTTCATCTTGTGCTAGCACTACGAGTCTACTTTCCAACTGCAAAAGTCACACTGAGATTAGACTCTTCAAGAAAGAGTTATTCCCAATCTCCCAGGATGACTTGATTATAGACTAGTTCAGTAGAGAAAACTTGTACAGAATGCCACGTGTCAATGTTTCGACCTTCGTCCTTGAAAACAATACACACAAAACTAGAATCTATGAAATTTCAATCGATTTTTACGAATTTCAAATACAATGCTAAGAGAGAATGTTATACCGATTTTCCCTAGGCCACTTGTTCGATATTGAATTATGGAGCCTGCAAAAACTCTAACTTTTTCAGACCATATCTCCGAAAATATAGTGAATAAAGATCTTAAATTTTTATAGGAAGTTCACCAATATTTAGGCTAATGTGGTCAATTTTTTATCTTTTGAACCTTCGTTGAAAAAAATTATAGCAAAAATTCCATGATGACCTTTTTGAAGCAACAAAATTGTAGAATCCAAAGATCTGATACCAAATGTTATGCAACCAGCTCACAAAACAGAAGAAAATATAGATCAATGACTTAAAAATGTCCTCTTCGAGGGGGAAACCTCCTTTACATTACATAAATGAACAATTCTTCTATGACATAAATGATAAGACTTCCTTAGTATATATAGGAATCTAAGGGGTCACAATATAATCAAAGCCTACATAACAACAACAATGTAAGGGCACAACAATAAAAATAGTGGGTTTCTATGGGGCACAACAATAACAACTTGGGGGATACATGGGAACAACAATAAAAATAGGGGG
>APFE031366874.1:193719-230400 GCA_000404065.3 Pinus taeda
AATTAGTATTACAAATCAATAACTTTTTCATTTCCATAATAAAATTTATATATGCTACTTCAGTGAAGGGAACTCGCGTGTGCACGCAATTTTTCTTAGGGAAACCAACATATATCTAGTGAGCTTATGATTCAGTTAATTCATCATATGTTGATCTTTAATCAGTGCATCAATACTCTATTAAACACTAAACAGCAACCGTGTGCAGTAATAACAAAATAAACCATTACACGTGAGAAACACACATGGACACCAAGATTTAAGGTGGAAACCCAATGCAGGATGAAAATCACTTGTTGTTGTTGTCTTTGTCTTCTTTTAATATAAAGAATAATCTGTTTACAATCTTGTACTGGTGTAGACTCATACCAGTATGCAAGCACTCACCTGCAGAAGGCTACAACCTTCTCTCATTCTCCGACTGATACTGGAAGGGAGCTACAACCCCTATCTTTTGTACTAGCTGATATGTTTACTAGTATGTAGGCGCCGACCTACATAAGGCCACAACCTTCACATATTCTCCAGATGCTACTAAAAGGGAGCTCCAACCCCCTAATCAAATCACCAGCCACTATTGGTAGGAAACTTCAACTTCCTCACTGAAAGCTCCAACCCTCAGTATCCTCTAGGGACCATGTTTCATAAATTTTTAGACTAGATACTCCTCGTACATAACAACACAATATGTAGGCCACGTTTCATCAAATTTTCACGTTGGACCCATTAGTAACATTGAATCTCAAAATAAATCACCACTATAATACATCCATAAAATACATCTGCATCAACCCATCACTGAAACTCAATCATCAATTTTTGATATAACTGAAACCCAATCATCAATCTCTAAATCAACCATAACTGAATCAATCAATCAATGAAACCTCTGACATACTGAATCAAAAAATCACTAAAACTCTGACATGCTAAATTATAAAAAAATTGAACCACAAACTATACCAATAGTGACATTCTGAAGATCTACTATCGTATTACAGAGTTCTAAACAGATAGAAACGACGATCACCCTTCTTTCTCAATCAATTAATCAACCAGACTCAATCTCCTTATACAATTAACTTTACTTCCAGATCTAATGAAGACATCATTAATAAATAGCAGTAAAAAAACAACACTGATCTGATAGATGAATCATCCCTGAACATCAAGCTTTTCTTTTGCATATGCTACTTGGAAGAGCCGAACGAGCATGTATACACACCTTCACCAAAGCGAACCAGCGTATAGATATGCAAATACTTCCTTATAACTTCAATGCAATTCCAGACTTCAGACATACCCAAATCATCACATATAAAGGATAAAACGTGTGTTAGCAATTAGATCTAGCCTATCCATTATCATATCACATAATGATAAGTCATTATGATCCTGATCCATCATTAGATTTCATCCATCATCAAACACTTAGGTGCATAATTAGTTTAGTTCAAGTGAAGCATCAGAAACACATAACATGCATATTTTCTTTTGATATAACACTTCATAAGATATTCATTACTTGTGCACTTAGCCCTTTTATCTCCTCCTCCTTGTATACTTAGATCCTTTGTCAATACCTTATATCGAAACCTTGAACCAATTTCTCGAACCAAACTCGAACCAAAAACCTTGGACCAAAACCTTGGACCAATACCTTAGACGAAAACCTCAGACTAATACCTCAGACCAAAACCTCGGACCAATACCTTGGACCACAACCTTGGAGCAATATGTCGGACCAAAACCTTGATTTTCCATCCCATACGCACTTTTCCTTCTATGAAAATGTGTGCATACTTATATGCTTCTTCTGTTCCGTGAGCTTGCATGTATACACTACTTCGACAAGGTGAACCGACGTATACTTAAACCATTCTCTTTCTTCAATTTCTTGATTCTAATCTATAGTCCTTTGTTCCATGATCCTATTATTTTGTACCATTACTTTGTTCCCTTTGAATAGACCTATTATAATGCAATTTACCATATTACTTCTGAAATGATTCCTTTGAACTGCTCTGCATTTTGTCATATCTGTAAACACAACTTCCATGCATTCTTTCACATCTAATATCTCTCTTGTATATTCATCTAGTTACATAGATTCATCTAGTTACCATATACAAGTGAGTTGTTCTGCTACAAGTGGGTTGCCATCAAGTACAACACATTCATCATAATGCCAATAGACGCACTAGTATTATAGGGAATTAACAATGCACTTACAATAAGAAGGTGACACAACAAAAAATTGGAAAGGGGGGCATGAACAAAGGTCAAAACAACTAGGGTTAGCCACCCCGACCCTACTCCCTCAACTCCAGTCAAACTTTCCCATCAATTACATTAGTTTATGTTAAATTATATTATTAATGAATAATTATTAGGAAATTATAAAGACAAAATAATAATCTTAAACCTTGGTAAAAGTTGAATTTTTTTTATTGATACAAACGTAATAGTATTATTTATTAGTTTTCCCTTATTCTTTGAATGGTTAGTGTATTTCTACTATTAAATTTTGGTGTGTAATATGAGATATAAGTCATTTTTTATTAGAAAGAAATATTAAAATTAAAGTATGAATAATAATGTAGGTAACAACTAAAGAATGCAAACAAGTGAAAATAACAAATTTTGGATTAGATAAATTCTTTCCAAAATACCATATCCACATTTCATTGTGTCATTCTTAAAAGTTACACAATAATTTTATAGTATTTAGGTTACTGCAAACTAATGCTTCTCTCATGCAATAATTGTTGTAATGGAGATTTAAAAAATATATATATTAATTAGTTGACCAAGATAAATTATTAGAGGTACATGCTCAAGTTATTAGAAGATGGTATACAAGTATGAAATATAGGGAATCATGTTAGATTTCATAATATATCATTTTAATTCATAGAAAATTGGTAAAAGAAAAATTTAATTTTTTCTAACAGTAAAGTGTTACTTTCCCTCAAATTTCAATGCATATGTTCGCATTAAAATTTTTATTTAGTATATAAATTATGTATTCTCTTGAAATATAATACAATTTTTTAATAATTATCACACACAATTTAACCTAACCTTCCCAAAGTATTTAAATAATAAATCCTCATATATAACAAATAACCATTTATTGTATGAGTATTTGTTACTTAAATACTTATATAAGAATTATGATTAAAATATGTGAAATTTCAAAAAATTATGATATGAATCATCTTTATTTAATTTTTATGAAATATGTTTCCCTCTTAACGCAAGGGTGATCTTATTGTTTCATTATTCTATAAGATATTTATTCATTGTTGTTTTAAATAATATACAATTAGGATGCAAGACACTTTGGTGTGGAGAAAATTGTGGTCGCACTACATAAGTAATTTTATTGACCAAAACTATGATAGGATATTGGAAAATATATCATATCCTGTACTTTCTGTTCCATCGACAAGCAAACCATCAAGAAGTAAGCCATGTACACTTCTCTTCCTACTCCTAGCCATCCCTAGGAATCCATCTCCATGGACTATCTGTCGGGCCTCCCTTCTACCAAGAATGGTAATGAATCTGTATTTGTGGTCATGGTCATATTTTCTAAGATGGCTAGAATGGCAGGTTGCAAAAAGAGTATCACAGCAGAGGACACTGCCAAACTCTTCATTGAATGAGTATGGGTATATTTTGGGATCCCATAGATCATTATATCAGATCAACATAATAGGTTCTTAAGCATATTTTGATTGAGCCTCTGGACATTATCAGACACCAAGCTCACCAATTCAATGACATTCCACTCCCAGACTGATGATCAGAAAAAGGTCCTCAACAGGATGATAGTGCACATACTACACATGTACAATTCTAAGCATCCACGAACCTAGGATGAGAGATTTCCTTATGTGAAACAAAGTTATAACAGAGCTCTACATAGCTCAATTGGCCACTGTCCTTTTCAAGTGGGTTTGGGATTTCAACCATTGTGTCATATTTATGTTACCATGCCTTATGCTACTACATAGACAAAATCTGCACATATACATTCTGAGGCTAATAAAGAAAATTGATTTACTAAATGCATCCAACACATTTGCCAGCTGGTGCATGACACCTTAGATAATTCCAATGTCAAGTACAAGCAATGGCATGATTAGCTTCAGGTGCCCCATAAGTTTCAGGTGGGTGACAAAGTTTGGTTACATTCGTAGAAAGAGAACCTCACTGGAGCTCGTCGTAAGCTTCGACCACTCCGATATGAGCCTTATATCGGAGCCAAGGTTATGGAAGACAATGCTTTCAATATCAATATCCCCCTTTTCCTTGGCTTGCACCCCATATTCAATGTGGACTACTTTTGGCCATACTTTCCACAATTCTTGAACACATCAACCATTGCTGAGTAATTGACAACAACCGAGCTCAAGACAGACTAAATTCAACATGTCACAACTAATTAGATCATGGATGCACAAATCAAGAAAATTCACAAACATAAGATACAACTATATTGAGTTGTCAAAGTTGGGAAGCTCTTAGACCAGGGAAAGTGGCTCACTAGGGACCAAGTTCAGCAGAAATTTCCCCATCTCATGGAGGAAGTCAATGCAATGGGGACCATTGCTTCCTAAGGGGGGAGGGGTGGGGGGGATTGATCTGGGTGTATATTTTGTCCACCCACCTATTCCATTTAGAACCCCAACACTATTTCTTTTATTTTCCTTAATTGTAGCACAATTTACTATTTTTGGCAGTTTTTCGGGGCCTAAACTTTTGGAGTCATTTTGAATCCTTAAACGATGTTTTTTTGGAAAATAGGAAAATAGATAGATTTTGACATGTGTTTTCACTCTAAAGTTTTATTCCTTGGATAAATATTTCTAACAATGTGTCGTGTGCATCAAAAGAAGATCGTATGCCAAAATTACGACGCTGGGAAGTTGGTGTACTAACAAACCCTAATGGGGCCCACAAACTTTTAGCACTTCATAGCCTAGGGTTAGGTTTTTAGCTGTTTTGGGTTTTACCTTGTTTTTAAATAATAAAAAGGCATGTGACCTTCATTTTATCACAATTCATATGACATGCCACCGCCACATCTCTTCTCAGAGTAAGCTACCATCACCTGAGCTAGTTTATTTCCATTATGCATGTAAACAATTTTCAGTACTTTGTTATTAATGAATTGAAGCTTTGTTTTTATTGTAGCTCTGTGTTTATGTTTATATCTGTATTCCATTTTATTCCTTCATAAACCTAGGCTAGAGGACTTCAAGGAGTTGTTTAAACAATTGCATAGTTACGGTCATGTGCATGATGGAAACACCACTGTTGACTGCCATCTCCAAGATGGGAAACTCTACAAGATGGATAAGTTATGAGTTCTTAAAGATGAGGGATTGTAGTTGATTAGAGAGGCTCACACCTCTAAGTTTTCATGGAACTTTGGTGTGGGGAAGATCGTGGCCAACTTGCAAGGGTATGTGTATTGGCCCAATATGCAAGAGCAAGTAGCTAAGTTCATAAGAGGATGTATGCTTTGTTGTACCAACAATCCTAGCAATAGGAAATAGGGTCTATATCATCCCTTACCTATACCCACTCGTCCTTGGCAAAGAATTTTCATGGAATTTGTGATATGTCCACCAACAACTAGGAAGGGACATGACTACATGTTTGTGGTAGTTGATAGGTTCAACAAGATGTGTTTTCGGATGCCCTATAAAAAGACCATAAGTGGGTGTTGGGCCTCATAATTGTTATATTTTCCTTGCCTTATTTCTTAATTTTCATACTATTTTCTAAGTCTTTTTTTAATTAGGCTATGTGAGCTCATATATTATGGATTTTAGCAGTATTTAATATGCATTTATTATTTTATTATTTTATGAACATATTTGATCGTTAAAGTTGTTGGAAATACTAAGAGGGGAGGTGAATCAGTATTTATTTTTTCGACTATTGTTTTACCAATTAAACAATTTAAATTCAGAACACAAGATGAACAACAATAATAAATGCTTTTATTAATATAATCTTTGCAGTAAAATAGATACAATATATAGATGGTTGCAATCAGTTGCCAAGCTCCAACTCGGACTTTGGTGAGGCTCCAACCTCCAAAGCACCAACTCTATTTCGCCAAGACATCAATCTTGGACTTAAGAGCACCAACTCCCGAGGACTTCAATCCTTCCAGTTCCTAAGACACCAGTCCCAAAGACTCCAATCCCTCTTACTTCTAAGGCATCAACCCCAAGGACTCCAATCCTTCTTACTTCTAAGGGCACCAACCCCAAGGACTCCTATCCTTCTTGCTTCTGAGGCACCAGCCCCAAGGACTCCAATCCTACTTACTTATGAGGCACCAATCTCAAGTGTTCTGACCCAATCTTGTTAAGGTCCATTTGATAGTAATGTTCTGCTCTCAGAGCTCTTCTCCGTTGAGTTCTGTCTGTTTATAGCTTCACTGTATTCTCCAAGCTACAGTATCAATGACAACCAGTCTTCTTATGAAGGAGTCTTTACAACTCTTCATATTTCCCACACAGAGTGTCCAATACCCTTCATGGTCTCTGATAATGTCTTCACACAACTTTAGCTAGTCTACTGTTAGCTACACTAAACTATGTATAAAGAAAATCTTCCTGTTCAAGCTTATGTTCTCTGCTGGCTACTTCTCCCCTTCGACTATCTGTTGTCTTGTTGGCCCTTCAGCCCTCTTTTTGTTCAGTTGGATCCTCTCGCTGCCTCTGTCTCCTCCAACTTATTTCCAAAAAAATGTTTAATAGCATTCAAAAGCCTTCAATAGCCTTCAATAGCCTTCGAAAACATTATGTTCTATGTTTTTATGCATTTCAGACACCTCTGATTGTTTGTTTCCACTTTCGACCACCTTTTTGGCTTCCTCCTTGGTCGTTGTATACTCCTCTGCCTCGCTTGATCCTTCAGCTTCTCTCCGCAGTCATTGTGGCTTCCTCTGAGCTATCCAAGTTCACTGATACTCCATTCATAAGAGAAGTCCAAAGGAAAACACAGAGAAATCATGTTAAGCGTTACACTATAACAATGTTCATTTTTCCAATCATTATACGCAAGTTTTTTTTTCAGTTTAACGGAGATCTTGTGTCCCAATCGCAATCACTATCACCATGATTCACCCCATTTAACTAACGTTCAACCTCCTGAACCACTAGAACAGTTATCATAAGCCTTTCAGCCTAAAACACCCCGCGCAAGCCAAATATTTAATTACACAGAGAATATGAGAAAAAATAGTCAAAAGGACTAAAGGGAAGACTTCAGGAAATATTATACCCGCATCTAAACTTTATCGGATCCATAGTGAAATCGTAATTGGTGCATTCCTGAAGGTCTTTAATAAGTCATGCCCTATTGCATAGCCAATGGCCGATGGCTGATTCCCCTGCTCCGATGGACTAGATGTGATATGGTATTAAACCATTGTTAATATACCCGTCGTGTCCACACCCTTATCACAGCCGACGCTTGTATATGTATCACAATCGAAGGTTGTCGTTGGCAGAGGTCCGATGAAATATCACTATCGGAAATCACACATCACAAAGGTCCAAGTCTAGACCTTAACATAAACCACTCCCTCATAGCGATGCAATATTAGGTGCCGAACCTGATATGACTCACTGCTCCTGTGTATAAAGTTTCAAGTCCACTTTCTGCCTCCAATAGTGTATTTTCCTATGTATGTATGTTTATGCCACCAATAGCTCCCAATAGTGTAATATGCCTGCATATACACTATATTTCTCCCTGACAGTGCATTCTTTGACATTCTTGCTCTTGTAGTGTTATCTGTGGCATATATGGCTTCTGATGGCTGTTAAATGCGTGCATATATGTGTCTACGCTTCAATATGCTCTCCGATGGCATATATAGCTCTACTCCTTTAACCTTGTATATATATATATAATATTATATATATATATATATATATATATAATATCTATATAGATATAGATATAGATATATTGCTCCACTATTTTAACTCTATTTATATGCTCCTCCGCTTATGCACCTTACTCTTGGCATATGCAATAGCTCTACTCCTCCGATAGTTCTTCCTTTAGCATTGTTGCTCGATAGCTATTAATGCATATATACATGGGTTTTGGCCTCTGATAGCTCCCGATTGTTTAATCTTCTTCCTCCGATGGCTCTGTTTTGGCATATATATATGTTATATATATATGGCTCCTTCATTGGCTCTGTTTGCTCTATTTGCTCCTCTTCTTTGGCATATATATATGCTCTGTTTTGCTCACTCTGTTTTGCTCATGTAGATCTGAGAATTCAGTTTTGGCATATATATATTACATATATATATGGCTCCTCCTAGTGCTCCTCTTGCTCCAATGTGGATCCTTTGGCTTGGAAATGTCTTTCAAAGACCTCCTTGCATATATGAATGCCTCTCTTGCTCTGATATCATGTGATATGCTTTGATCTACCTCCTTTGGTAACTCCTCTTGCTTATGGCTTGGCTATCCTGATGGCCTTACTCCTGTCTCTTCATGGATATGCTCTACTTCCCCTTGGCTTCATATCATCATCTAGTATCTAGAATATTTCCATATTGACATCAATGACAACCTAGGTCAACAATCTCCCCCTTTGTTATTAATGGCAATATTCTTCTTCTCTCCCCCTTTGACATCAATGACAAAGGAGTGCTCTGGGACTCCCCCTATCAAACTGCTTATGTTCTTCATGAATAGTATATCTTCATGGGTGTGTGACTCCCCCTGTCATAGTTCTCTTCTCCTTTTTACTCAAGATAGAAGGATTGATGCTTTATCATCAATTAGCACATTATTCCCTCTTCATGTCTCAGAACTACTTTATCATGGCTTCAACAATGCTTAAAGATGCTCTACTTTAATGCTTTCATTTAGATTGCAAATGGCCATGCACCAAGTGTCCAATTCAGGGCTTTTATGCTTCAATCCATATTGCTATCTTCATAGGCAGAATTGAGAGACCTTCATAGTCTGAATCTAGAGAGACTACCACTGAAATTGTCTTTCTTTTTGTCTTTCTTCAGATCTGAGTTTCTTTGTGTCATTGTGCTTCTCTTTGAGTGACTGCCATCTAGTATTCAATCATCATTGCATTTGGATGAAATTGTGAGGATTTGTACCTTACTGTTGCTATATTTCTTAAGTGATCTGTATCAGCTTAAGTTATGCTTGACTGCACAACATTCTCCTTCCTATGAGATATCTTTTCCTTGTGTTTTTGTACATGTCTCTATATGTAATTTCTTCTAACAGATTTAGATATACAATCTGTGACTATCTTTTAAAATCATTATGTTGATTTGCATTTATTTGCAATGCTTCAGTTTGTTATATGCTGCCATCTACTCTTACTTCAAACTCCATTCCAGATGTGTTTGTTTGTTTGAAGACTGCCTCGTGTCAAAAAATTATCTATTCTCACATTAAATTCCTGAGTTAAGACATAAGCTACTGTGATAACAACACCATGGTTGTTTGCCCTATTTTCTCTAGCATTAGATGACTTTCTTTGTTGCTTCAAATACTACTTAGAGATTAAGTGGAAATGGAGTACTCCTCAGAAATGGTCTTCATCATAGAACAATTATTAATATATCTCAACAAGGATTTCATAAGGACCCTTTCACTAATAGCTTTAGTAATAATGATCAAGAATCACAGGCTCCCCCTAACAATATGCATCATCTCTTTTGGCAGAGTCTTCTCATAAAATGCTTAGATTGTCAAAATTCAGGCCAATGACATATGTTGTTGGTTGGAGAGCTCAAGGGACTTTCGGATTGTATTTCCTTCCTTCTCCATACTTGTGTAACTTTCTTCTTTTGCATGGTTATCGCTTGTGCAAGAGCCCAAGTTAAGTTATAGTCACATCCCATATGACCAATGTTATGACACTTGAAGCATTCTACATTGTTCATGAATAAGAATTCATGTTTTATTCCTGCAAAATTGTTTCTTGGAGATTGTTGGGGACTATAATATTTATCTCTATGAGATGATTGGGGACCATAACATCTATATTTATGATATTCTTTATAGTCTTTTTCCATGTGACCAAATTTTGTATAAGAATAATCATAACCAAAAAATGAACTTTGGTACCTAGGAGATGGAGATTTCCTTGATGTACTTCTGATGCCTTTTTGCCTTCAGACCCTTTGATGATAACCATTGCCTCTTGCATTTTTGACATCATCTACACTTCTTCTTGGAGCTAGATTTCTTCTTGGATCAAGATTTCTTCTATTGTAGCCTTGATTTTTCTCCTTGCCTTTGTTGGAACTGGGAGCATCATCATTTCTTTCTAGCTTCTTCACATCTCTTTTGTTTAAAGAATTTTCATTCTTGGTTTAGGATTCACCTGCATACCCAAGACCTAATTTATTAGATGGACATCTGTGATAGCTGAGCATGTCATCCAAGGCTTGAGAGCTTTTCAAGATTTTTTTCATCCCTTCAACCTTTGTTCTGAGGAAGACAATCTCTTCTTCCAATCTTTGACACTCATTATTCTTCTTAGAAAGTTGTTCCTCAGTTTCTTCCTTGAGACGAGTAGCTTCTTCTGCTTTTATTTTAAGGGAGATGATATCTGACTTCATTTTGAAGATTTCTTCATTCTTTGCTTGACTGCTCTCCATTTCTTCCTTGATCCTTGTAGCTTTACATGTTTCATCCTTGAGAAGCTTGATGTTAGATTTTAATTTGAAGATTTCTTCATCTTTTGCTTTCAGTTGATAGATCATGGTGTTTCTTTCCTTTCCTGCTTCATCAACCTATCCTTCTATGACTTCCAATGCTTCCATGGTCTTTTCAGTGCCTTGTGCTTGTTTCCTTGATTCTTGTAGTTGAGACTTGAGAGAGGAGACCTCTACCTTGTACTGACCGATCTCTTCTTCAATTTTGTTCAAGCTCTTGTGCCTTTGTTCAAGTTGACTTGATAAGGTATCTTCCTTCTTCTTTGCTTTATTCAATTGATTTTTCATGGATATGACTTCTTCATGACTCTTTCTTTTGCTTTGATGAAATTCCTTGTTAATCTTGGAAAGCTCTTCATCCCTTTCTTGTACTTGAAGCTTGATGAGGTCAAATTTATTCCTTGTTTGATCTTGGTTACCATCTAGAGCTATCTTCTTAAGTTTCTCATTTTGTTTTTTCAAATTGTTAATCTCTTCCATGGCAGTCATAAGTTGAGCAAGGAGTTCTTCCACATAATATTTTTCATTCTCTTCATCTTCTAGGTCTTTTTTAGCCTTGATGTCATCATTCTCATGTTCAGCTTCTATGATGGGTTCTGGATTTCCTTCTAGATTTCCATCATCTTCTTGACTGATGGTCATGGTCATGCTCCTTTTGAGTGAAGATCATGAAGTTTTTCCCATATGCCCTTTGCTGATGAATCTTTTCCTAGATTGTTCTTTACAAAATCAGGTAGCCCTTTCAAGATTACCTTTACTACTTTTGCATTATACTCCTTGGATTCTCTATCCATCCTGCTATCATCAATCACTGATTTCCAAATTTCAATGCCTTGATTCTATAAGAAATTCCTCATTCTTGCTTCCCATATATTAAAGTTCCCATTGAGCCTTGGAGCGTCCTCAAATTGATTGTCTTCTACTTTAGTAGTAGAGGGAGACACGTCCTTAGGAGGATTGGAGACTTTCTTCCTTGACTTTGCCATTTGTGTTCTAAAGGTCAACCTTCAAGCTGTTAAGCTTTGAATGAAGGTACTGGCTCTGATACCAATTGTTGAAAATATTGAGGGGGGGGTGAATCAGTATTTATTTTCCAGCTGTTGTTTTACCAATTAAACAATTTATATTCAGAACACAAGATGGACAACAATAATAAATGCTTTTATCAATATAATCTTTGTAGTAAAATAGATACAATATATGGATGGTTGTAATTAGTTTCCAAGCTCCAACTCAAACTTCGGTGAGGCTCCAACCTCCAGAGCACCAACTCTATTTTGCCAAGACACCAATCTTGGACATAGGAGCACCAACTCGCAAGGACTTCAATCCTTCCAATTCCTAAGACACCAGTCCCAAAGACTCCAATCCCTCTTAATTCTGAGGCATCAACCCCAAGGACTCCAATCCTTCTTACTTCTAAGGGCATAAGCCCCAAGGACTCCTATCCTTCTTGCTTCTAAGGCACCAGCCCTAAGGACTCCAATCCTACTTACTTTTGAGGCACCAACCTCAAGGGTTCTGACCCAATCTTGTCAAGGTCCATTTGATAGTAATGTTTTGCTCTCGGAGCTCTTCTCTGCTGAGTTCTGTCTGTTTACAGCTTCACTGTAGTCTTTAAGCTACATTATCAATGACAACTAGTCTTCTTATGAAGGAGTCTTTACAACTCTTCAAACTTCCCACACAAAGTGTCCAATACCCTTCGTGCTCTCTGATAATGTCTTCACATAGCTTTAGTCAGTCTATTGTTAGATGCACTAAACTCTATATAAAGAAAAACTTCCTGTTCAAGCTTATGTTCTCTGCTAGCTACTTCTCCCCTTCCACTGTCTACTGTCCTGTTGGCCCTTCGGCCCTCTTTCTGTTTAGCTATATCCTCTCACTGCCTCTGTCTCCTCCAACTTATTTCCACAAAAATGTTTAATAGCGTTCAACAGCCTTAAAAATCATTATGTTCTCTGTTTTTATGCATTTCATACACCTATGACTATTCTTTTCCACTTTCCACCGCCTTTTTGGCTTCCTCCTTGGTCGCTGTAGATTCCTCTGCCTTGCTTGATCCTTTGGGTTACCTCCATGGTCGTTGTGGCTTCTGTTCGAGTTCACTAATACTCTATGGACACGTAAATTCATAGGAGAGGTCCAAAGGAAAACACAGAGAAATCATGTTATGCATTACACCGTACAACGTTCATCTTTCCAACATTATACATAGGGTTTTTTTTCAGTTTAACATTGATGTTGTGTCCCAATCGCAATCACTATCACCATGATTCACCCCATTTAATTGACGTTCAGCCTCCTAAACCATCGGAATAGTTATCATAAGCCTTTCAGCCTAAAACACCCCGCGCAAGCCAAATATTTAATTACACAGAGAATATGAGAAAAAACAATCAAAAATACTAAAGGGAAGACTTCAGGAAATATTACACCCGCATCTAAACTTTATCGGATCCATAGTGAAATCACAATTGACGTGTTCCTGAAGGTCTTTAATAAGTCATGCCCTATTGCATAGCCAATGGCTAGTGGTCGATTCCCCTACTTCGATGGACCGAATGTGATATGATATTAAACCATAGTTAATATACCCATCAGGTCCACACCCTTATCATAGTCGACGCTTGTATATGTATCGCAATCAGGGGTTGCCGTTGGCAGAGGTTCGATGTGATATCACTATCGGAAATCGCACATCGCAAAGGTCCAATTCTAGACCTTAACGTAGAACACTCCCTCATAGCGACGCAATATTAGGTGTCAGACACAATATGAATCACCTCTCCTGTGTATAATGTTTCAAGTCTGCTCTCCGCCTCCAATAGTGTAATCCGCCTACATATACACTATATTACTCCCTGATAGTGCATTCTTTAACATTCTTGCTCCCATAGTGTTATCTGTGGCATATATGGCTTCTGATTGCTGTTAAATGCATGCATATATATGTTTGCGCTCCGATATGCTCTCCGGTGGCGTATATAGCTCCACTCCTTTAACCTTGTATATAGATATACACAGATATACATTATAGTATATATATAATATTAATATAATATAATATATATATATAATATATATATTATTATAGGAATATATAAAATATACATACTATTATTTCCCTCTGATCTATTTTAACTCAGGTTATACGCTCCTCCGCTTATGTACCTTACTCTTGGCATATCCGAGAGCCCTACTTCGCTGAAGTTCTTCCTTTGGCATTGTTGCTCCTATAGTTTGTAAATGCATATATGATGGGTTTTGGCCTCCGAGCTCTAAATATTTAATCTGCTTACAACTGATAACTCTATTTTAGCCACATATATCTTATAATACATATCATATATAATATATATATATATATATAAATATATATTATATATATATTATCGTAATAGATATATGGTCCTCCATTTGCTCCTCTTCTTTGCATAATATGTGCAATATATATGCTATGTTCTGCCGCTCAGTTTGCTCCTCGTAAAATAAACTTGGAGAACTCAATTTGGAATATATATTATAATATAGATATATATATATTATATGCTCATCCTGAAGCTCCTCTTGCTCCAATGTGGCTTCTCTGGCTTGGCAATGTTCTTTCAAAGACCTCCTTGCATATATGAATGCCTCTCTTGCTATGATATCCTGTGATATGCTTTGATCTACCTCCTTTGGTAACTCCTCTTGCTTATGGCTTGGCTATCCTAATGGCCTTGCTCCTGTCTCTTCATGGATCTGCTTTGCTTCCCCTTGGCTTCATATCGTCATCTAGTATCTAGAATATTGCCATATTGACATCAATGACAACCTAGGTCAATGAAAGTGTTATTGCCTAACTAACGGATCCTTATTATTGGACATGAATCTAATGATGCATTGATATTTGATGATACTTACCGGAATGATCATGGGAAATCACATAAGCCTCAGGCTATTATACTTTGTTTGGAGTGAATTAGTTAAAAACAACCTATCGACCTCGTCTTATGAATGCATTAATATATTTGTAGCTTAAATGATAATATTGAGAATCTTTAGATTCTCATGATCACTCGTTATTAAAATAGATTCTCTCATCTTTATCTTTTACTGGTATGATATAAAAACTGGCATTAAGCCTCGAAAGGGTTGGTCAAAGTTGTAATATTATTTTTGAGATAAGATTAGACTTGCAAGTACATTAATTGTAACTAGTTCTCTGTGATTGAATGTAAGTATTCATTACTTAAATCAAGTACATTAATTGTAACTAGTTCTCTGTGATTGAATGTAAGTATTCATTACTTAAATTTAGTTTGTTGTGTTGATTCCTTCATAAGGCATTTCGATTCCGAGAAGCAACATTGTCTTCTCTTGTATCATTAAATTTGGTCTTCGATTCCCTTGTTTTAGCTATTTCTATTTGCATAAATGTTCTTAATTCCTTACTGCCTATTTGTTAATTTGAATGCTCTATTTTGAATCAGGTTTGTTGAGATCATTACAGAATAGATCTGTTGTAGTTAAAATATTTAAGAGTAGTGTTCTTTCTTTGCATTTTTTGTAAATTATCCTCTATTGCTATCCCATTTACTTAATCGCTTTTAATAATGTGATTTTGTAGTATTGTCTTTCTATTTTGTAGTTGTTGTTCCCTAAGAAACAACTTGTTGGTCAGTAATTTTTCTTTTGTTGTTTCCTTCAGAAGTTTGTAGAGATTAATTTTATGAATGGTTTGAGATAATTAGAAATTGCATTTTGGGTTGATTCTTTTGATATTGCATCTTTTCT
Source organism: Pinus taeda (assembly GCA_000404065.3). Taxonomy (NCBI): domain Eukaryota; kingdom Viridiplantae; phylum Streptophyta; class Pinopsida; order Pinales; family Pinaceae; genus Pinus; species Pinus taeda. Next base: position 209,250 of record APFE031366874.1, read on the forward strand.
TTTCAATAGGATAATAGTAACTAGCCATATTATCATTTCTATTGCATAAATTGCATCGATAAACTTGAAATAGGAAAACAAAACCTCGATTTGCTAAATTAATGTGTAGTAGTTAGTTGGTCCTTTTAGGAACAATTAATTGGCTCAACATTTTGGCGTTGTTGTGAGGGAGGTTCTCAAAGAGAGTGCTAGTTGTATTCTTGGGGGATGGGTATAAATATAGAAAGTAAGAAACTACCTATGCACTTAAGTTAAAAGATTTTTCCATTTCTTTTCCTCAGCTGATACGTTTAGATTGTCTAGTGTGTATGAATGGAAAGAAGCCTACGACTAGGAACTGGATAGAGATAGATCATAAATACATCCCAAAATCACTAAAACCCAAGGTAATTTTGGCTTTGTAAGAACAATTTTTATAGACGAAATCATTCACAAATCAGAATCTCAAGCGTCGGTAGGTCCCCAAGTAGTATCTGGGAAGGGATCTATTGTTATTTCCCCTCAAGTAGCAGGGTCATATGTTGCAGTTAACACTGAGATTTATGATAAAATTTAGGATATGAGAAAATATTCCAAGACATATATGTTAGGTATCTCAGTGCTTCTAATAAGCGTGAGGGGCACTCTTGCAATTTAAGGGAAGGGGGAGGTAGACAAGCCAACCACATCCACAACCTTTTGAGCAGGATATCTCTGTAACACCCATTGTGAGGCAAGAAATCAAAGTTCCTGACCTAAGTAGTGTTGTGAGATCTGGTCAAGAACTCCGTCAAAATATTAATTTCCAAATAATACCTACCAATTACGGGATCCTTGAAGATTACTGGAAGATCTTTGACCAAATGGAAAATGCAGTAACTAGAACACAAACATCGACCATAGAATATCCTATTGTTGATCCGCAGGCTAATGCACCAATGAAGGCTATCCCATTGCAAAACCTTCCAAACTTTCATGGAATGGCCTCCAAATACTTTGATGCATTTTTGTTGAAGTTTGATGTTTTATGCTAATGATATGATTATACTATTGACCCCAAAAAAATAAATCTGTTCCCTTCTACCTTAAAGGGAGCAGCTTTACGATGGTTCATGGGATTGGGGGGTGGTGCTATAACTTCATGGGACCAAATGAAAGAAGAATTCCTTACTAAGTATCAATATTATTGTCGATTTAGGGATTCAAGGGAAGAAATATTTAAGATGATGTCAAAAGAAGATGAAACTTTTGAAGAATATGTGTAAAGATTTTAGTATAATTTACAGATATCACCATATACCACCTTACCCAAGGACATGTTGAAAACTGCTTTGATTAGAGGTACAAAAGAAGAATGGATAGAAATGCTTAATTTAATGGGGAAGGGTGACATTTCCAAAGAAGAGTATGATGACATTGTAAAATTGTGTATCACGTGTTCACGAGGGAGTACACAAATCAAGCATGGGACTCTCGATCCTCTCAGTAGATCCAACAAAATTGCAGGGGGAGGAGTTACACGAGCAGAAATTGGTAATCTTTTAGAATATTTTAAAACTGGTATTTTAAGTACACTAACAATATAGTTGGATGTATTACTGGTAAAACAAAAACAGGCTGAAGCAGAATAGCTATTGGTTGTTTTATGTCCTCGATGTCAGAAGAAGCACATTCGTAAAGAATATCCATTGGATATAGTTGAGATATGTGCTATTTTCACCAAAGATCATTCGGCTAATCATTTTCCTTCTCTTCCTAGGTTGAAAGTTGTATTTAAGGAAGCCAAAGAAGAGAAAGAACCAGCGTATTTTGTGGTACAATGACAACAATGGAAGAATCGCCCATCGAGAATGTCATAGGACCTTTTTTTTTCTTGGCAATTTGCTCAACAACAGTTTTCTGGATTAAATTGGTAGGGCCAACAACATTCTCCTAATACTTGGTAGCCACAGACACAAAATTTATCACCCTAGAAAAATCAGTCATTCCTTGGTCCTTCTTAATTGAATCAAGAATATTCCACAGCTTCATGATAGAATACACCAAATAATCCATACCATCTGCAATGGAAAAATCAACATCCTCAAGGGCCAATGTGGTCCCAAAATTGGAAATGCCCCACTAGACCGATTAATCAATCAGTGGTAGCGATGCATTAGTCACAAAGTCAACCAACAGTACAACCTCCACTTCAATTACATCCAAATGTTACACCTCCACTTTGACCTCAGTTACCTACATAACCAAATCTGGATCCAAATAATAGACCTCTGCAAATTTTGAAACTATGGAAACTTCATATTCTCCCCCTTATTCTTTGGAATGTAATGAACTACGTCTAAGATATGGGAGAACCATCTTTCCAGAAGATCACTCAAAAAATCAAGAGCAACCAGAAAATATAAACCTGCTAAGGAGTAGTCTTTGACATAACATTCGCATCTTGCCATAATCAGTACTGAAGCAGAGCTGTCTAGCAAACCAACTAAAAAACAAGAACCCGCGGAGACTATGGATACTTCTCCTCCATTCCCTAAGAGATTAGCCACATTAAAATCACTTGTACACCCTGAATTTGATCTTTTAGGGGAATTACAATATTTATATATCAAAATTCCTCTCTTACATGATATTAGAGAAATACCTATTTATGCAAAAATCATCAAAGAATTATGTGTTAAAAATGCTCGTAGGAAGCCAAAAGACTCTTCTACAGTCCATGATTTAGGGAAACTCTCTAATATCATCTTGGGAAAAAAATTCTTATTAAATATGATGACCCTAGAAACCTTGTATTTACTTTCTAGATTTAGGGATATACTTTCCCAAACACTATGGTGGACTTGGGAGTGTCCATAAAAATTGTAACACTTGAAACTTGAGGACTGATTGGACTAACTATATTTAAACTAACTCCAACCATGTTGGAACTAGTTGAAAAATCCATAGTGAAACCAGAGGGAACCTTACACGATATTATTATTTATGGAGATTGCTGGGAATAGCTAGTGGATTTTATAGTCCTCAATCCTAAAAACAGACTAGAAGGACACCCTTTGATATTAGGAATACCATGGCTTTCCATTGCAGACACATACATAGGGTTTTGAACTGGAATTATGATCATTTCTAAAGGACCATCTATCAATAATATTATCTTATACCTTCTTGCTAAACCTAGCATGTCGATTGACGATTTTAGATGCTCCCTACCTGAATATCAGCAAGGTAATTTACGCTCCCCTCTCACCATTGACAAATCCCTTATCTTTAAAATACATACCGAGGATGATGTAACTAATAGATTCATTAATTAGCCTTCCATTTTCATGAACCGAACTTAACAAATGCTAAAATTTGTGCCTAATAATGAAGCCCAGGGAGATTTGCTAGAGGACTTTGACATTGAACATATACCTATGACTGTATTTCACAATAGCATTCCTATTGAAATTGAGCTTAGAAAGGCCTTGAATATTAACACCAACCTTAACGAACTTCAGCGTGAAAGGTTGATTCAAATTCTTCAAAAATATAAACAAGCTTTTGCGTGGGAATATTCGAATATGAAGGGCATCAATCCGCAACTCTACACACATCATATTTATATTGATAAATATGCCTGAGTCATTCGTCAGCCTCAAAGAAGACTAAATCCACACCTTAGATATATAGTAAAATAAGAACTTCAAAAACTTCTTGATTTTAATTTCATATATCCTATTTTTGATAGTCAATGGGTTTCACCATTGGTGGTGGTCCCTAAAAAGAATATAAAATGGAGAATTTGTACCAACTATAGAGAATTAAATAATGCCACACAAAAGTATCATTTCACCGTTCCATTTGTGGATCAATTCCTTGACACTCTTGATGGAAAGAAATATTTTTATTTCTTGGATGGGTTCAACAAATATAATGAAATTGAGATTGCCCCTTGTTGGACCTCAGAATTACTCTCTCCTTGACAACTTTTCTCACTCGTTTCTCTTGTTTTCCATAAAAGACAGATCCTCATCACTGATAAATGATAGATTTTGTCTCAAGGAGGACATTAAATGATTGACATGTTATACTTTTATTTTTTTACTATTTGAAATAAGTTTTTGCAAATTAGCTACAAAACGTAGGCTATTCTGGAGCTAACTGTGTGTTTCATAGCTACTTCCATGGTTGAATAGGTTATAGGTGTCAAATGAAGAAATCAACCACATGGGCATCTCTGGAATCCTCTCGAAATGGATCCTATCCTAGTCACCCATCCCAGATCGATAAAAAAGCTAGCTCAAGACCATAGTCAAAGGTGGAGTCAAACGTATGAAACCCGGAAGTAATATGACTCCTTGTCTACCCTTTCGTGGTTAATCAATAAATCTAATAGATATGTTGAAGCATTAACTCAGATCAGCCACCTGTGTCAATGGTTCTGTGTAACCACCTTGTTCGAATTCAAGTCACATGTAGCTGATCAAACATTTACATAGACTGGTTGTAATACATGCAGACCACCCGTAGCTAATTTTCCACAAAAGGCAGTTATGAATATTTTCTTTTAAATACCAGTTGGACAGAACCAGAAGAGTTCAAAGTTTTTGATTTATTAAGTTTAAACTTATCAGCGTTGTAATCTTGGACTTTTATTCCTATTTTATAATACAAAGCCATGTGTTGACTGATGATCATTTGAAGGATCATTTCGAATTAAGTTAGCAGCTCAACCTAGTTAGTTGCAGAGGGCCCCTGTGTTGAAGGAGGTTTTCTTTTCATTTTTTTCTTCTTTCCGTTCAGTTTTAAATTCCTCATTTACTTTTAACAGTGTTTATAACTTAGGTTTATTTCTTGTAGTTTGATTCCTTTTAGTTTTAATCAGTAGCATAATGTTAGAATTCAATTGTGCAGTCTTGTTTCTCCAATCCATTTCATAAAGGAAATGACCGTGTTTCTAAACAGAGAAAGGTTGAAAGTAATGAGGATGCATTGCTGATTAGTTTACTCACTGTTTTTTTTGTTATTTATTTCCTAGTTCAGGTTGTCAATGCATTGTACTAATGAATTTTTTTGGTCACCATTTCAAGCTGATATCCATCCTAAACTAAATCGTTAAGAATTCACTTTACATAAGGGTGGGAACCAATCAGTTACCTTCTGCATGTTTTTATTTAGTTTTCTTTAGATGATGAAGTACAAAAGTTACTTGAATTTCATCTCAAGGAGGTTATCTTTCAAAATTAAAGGTTAGAGTAACTAGAAGTACATCAGTTAATTTCATTCTCTGTACTTATTTCAACGTGACTTACAACTTTACCTTCTAGTTTTAAGAATTATTCATGAATTAGGATTAGATGAGAAGATAGGATAGATGCTCTATTTTTCCTTCTTTTAACTTAGATTTTGACTAATTTTAAGCTCTTGGTTCACCTTTAGGAAATTTAGATTCAGTTTCTGATAGTTCAAAATTGTACATCATTAGGAATCAAAGAATAGAAACCACCAAAACAATATAAAATACAAAACAATGAAGTAAGAAGGGTTAACTAGCACATACAGTGCACTACAATTCATCAGCTTACAAGCCTCCGTTGATAATTTATGCAAAGCAATTTAGGACACTAAATTCACTAAAAACTTTGGCGTCGCTGTCGGGGAAGTGTAACTAGGTAAACTTATCTCTTACATTCAAAAAAAAAATTGATATGCATAGAGAAAGGGACTCTAGGGATAGATTTATAGCTAGAGGCAGGAGTTCAATTCCTACAACACCACCTACTCCACCAAGAACAAGAAGAGATACACCTCCATCTCAAGCTTACACTCCCAACCATAGAACTCCTGAAATTCTAGGGGCAAAAATCCAATCAAAAGAATCTCCTACTTCATCTACCAAGGTAGTCCTAGAGGAGAAAATTCTTGGGTGTCCAACAACAGGAGTAGCGTTTTTCACCTCCACAGGGGAGCACATTTTAGTTAAATAATTAGAAATACCTAGTGAGAAAGAAGAAGTAGAACCTCTCTCCCATATCCCATTAATAGAAGAACCATAGGAGGAGAAAGTAACCTTGCAGGTTGAACCTTATACTGACTCTGAAGAAACAATAATGGCAGAAGAAGGAGAGGATGGAGAATTCACACTGTTTGGAGGAGGGGGTAGAGGAAGAGGTAGAGGAAGGAGGCAGAGGAAATAATGGAGGAGTCAGAGGAAATATGGAAATAGATAATTCTTTTGGATTCCCTATAGTGGACGAGGAAACAAATGCCACAATGAAAAATATCTCATCTTCTATCCTCCCAAATTTCCATGGGTTAAAAAGTGAGGATCCTGAAACATTTTTATTTGAGTTTGAAGTCTTGTGCACAACCTATGATTATCTAGAAGACTCTCAAAAACTTAAGTTGTTCCCTTCTGTTAGCTTCCTATACCAATAGGTTTCATTTTTCATGATTGACTAGAGAAATGCCAAATATGTTCATCCTTTTCATGCTGCAAAGGTTCCATATTTTGTAGAATTTCACTTTGTATAGGTGGTTGACTCTTGCCACAGTTGATGAATAGCCAGACAGTTTAATCCTGGCTAGGTCATGTTTGAATTTACTTGTCTTAGAATAGAGAATAAAGGTCTACACAAACAGTTCAAGCTTGGCAGACAAGTAGTTAGGTAGAAAAGCAAAGGGTCTCAACAGCTTAATCTGAGCCCTGGAAGAAATAAGAGTAGACTTAGATAGGATGGCAGCTAAAAGAAAAGAGAAGAATCAGGGTTTGCTAGTTCAAGTGTACCCAAGGAAAATGAAGAGAAAATGTTAGGTATATGCTGGCTAGTTGAATTGTTTGTAAATTAAACATTCAAGTACCACATTAATTATCGACCAGGGAAAGTCCTTTTATTTCAAAGGTACTGCGTACTGTATGTACTCAAAGTCTAAAAGCATCAAAAGCTGTAGTATACGCAATTCTTACGTTATGTCATTACAGTACTTGTTAAAATGAAAACAATTAATTAGAATTACAAATCTGAGAAACGAAATAATGAACGCTCTGCTGGCAGAGGATCAGGACCCTCTCCTCCAGATGGGGACGTTCAGCACCTACCCCTATTATCAGAATTGCTAATGCACACAACACTCTCATTCACCGGTGAGAAACAAACTCAAAGAGCAATGAAACAGAGTACTAGTAAAGCAAGGAATACCAGAGGTAATGCTGTCAAATCCACACAGAGTACCAAAAAGAACTTACTATACATTTACGCAATCAACAGGAAAGTAAATGGGTGAATCTTGTGAGGAAGGTGGGCCCAGTCCTTCTCACAAGATTCCCCAGGGAAATGACGACGGGATTAAGTGCTCAAAACAGTTTTATATTCATCTGCCAAAAAGATTAAATACAATAGAACTCAGGCTTGCTGATGTTCTCACAATCTTAGTTACAGACCGACTATTGACATCCGTTTCATGTAGATGTCTCCTCTTTATAGAGGAGACATCTATTACAATAGAATATTACAGCCTATTCAGTTAACCCGTTTTGTCAAAAATAAGCAATTCAGAGTGCTGTTACAACAATATGATAGTGCATCCTTTTTCTGGAGCTTTAGCTATTACACGGCGGATAACTGATTGTGACTGTCTTCTTGGGATCGTCATATTCCTTCGCCATTTCCCCATGCTGTTCGTGCTGACTGTATGCTTTTCCTTTAGACTTCCGCTATGCCACGTCACAACTCTCTAGATGGCTGCCATCTGTTGTCCGTGGCTGTTTACAAAATAGCTAACTTTTAGGTAATTACTGTTGCTGGTGTTGCAGCAACTACGTAGTTGCTATTTCTGGTGTTGCAGCAACTGCGTAGTTGCTGTTTCTGGAGTTTCAGCAACTATTCATTATAACTCCTGCAAGCTTATGACAATTATTTGACAATTTTAGTCAGCGTTTCCAAGGATAAGTATAAAGATATTCACGAATATGAAATAAACAATTAAACATAGACTTGCGGAAGGTTACTTCATACCTTGGGGTTAATATGTCATTCTAGGATAAAAGCTTTTGCTTATGACTGTAAAAAGGGTAATTATACGGCAAAAGATAAGGTCAAAAATAGGTTAATTGTGAGTCCCAACAGTATACTAGGTTGGGTAGGTTGTTTTGATGGTGTAGAAGCAGGCTTATGGGCAACTTGGTCCTATTGAAACAAGTTTTCATCTCATAAAAATCATAAGGTACCATGGAAAGGTGGCTACAAAACAAATGGAGCATAATTAATTCCCCTCCCCATTTCTCCAAGAAACACTTACTAACATTCCCCCCAAGGGCCATGAGATCTGCTCATTGCCTTTAGTCCACTTCATCTCATAGAAAAACTAAGTGAACATGTGTTTTCACCTAGGCAAAACAAGCCACATTTCTTGTGTAAAAAGTCTTTATCTCATTTTGCTAAGATTCCTGAACTCTATAACTTGGTATCCTTTCATTCCCCCCATGCCTAAGTTTCACTCTATAAACTTAGCCTAATTCATACATATCCATTCCATATAGCCATATTAACCTACTAACCCTATCTATACAGCTCCTATGTATATTCCCCTCTCTTACTATGTATAAATACACAAAATCCCTAAAAAATCTAATACCCCGACCCTTGGCTAACTATAGCTATATTTTAAATTTTTTAGGGATTTATTGGTCCACTCCGGGCCAATAAAAACCCTTCATGTGCCCATCGGGACTTGTTTGGCCTCTGGCTAAATAAACAACCGAAAACCCGCATTTTTATCCCCAAAAACCCATTTACCCAAAGTCCGAAATACATCGAAAAACATTACAAAACACAAAAAAATTAAAGCAAATCCCCTACTGTTAACCCACCGCCACCTTCAATACCCGCCAACCGTTTGATCGGCGCTGACAGATCCGATAGCGGTCGGTGATATCGCGAGCCCTAACATGACGAACTATAGCGTCTGGGGGATGGGTGGTATTTCCGCTGTACCGAGGATGTGTGTCAAGCACCCAGCGTGTTCGAAGCCCCCTCCCCGAAAACCACTTCCCCCCAAAAGCGGTGCGGGGAATACCACTTACCACCCCACCGCCTCCCTACTGATGTCACATGCCACATCACTTGATGACGTCACCCCCCTTGCCGCCTACCTATCTACTGATGTCACCTGACACGTCACCTGCCATGTCACATGCCACATCAACATCTGTACCCCGCTACACGACAAAATGACGTCATCACAAAAAAGCGCACCGAACTCGCAAAAGTCAAAATTTCGGGTAAAAAGGGGTGAAAACGTTGTTTTTACCCATTTCTATTTGTTTTTTGTATGCAACCCGTGCATGAAAATTTACGTGCAAAGAAGCATTTTCACCATACAATTCTGCCACCCAGCAGTTCGACTCCACAGCTCGGCCCCTTGGCTCGCCTGGTGGCTTGCAAATCGACCATTCCACCAAGAAAACAGGTATTTACAAACAATTTGCTCCCGACCTTGTTTTCATTAGTTTCTCTGTAAAATTGGCCACAACTCCTATAATTGGAAGAGAAAAACACTGTGTTGCTGCCCAAAAATCCCCCATAACCTCTGTCTTGCCAAATTCACCATAAGTCCACAGTGAGCTAAAATTGAGCTCATTCGACCCTGCAAATTCTCCAAGGAACACCAAAAAGTTGCCTTTTGTCCATAATTGTCGCCCATTGTGCCAAAGAAGCCCACAGGTCTTGTCTCTCCAGCTAATTTCTGTCCACAGAGCTAAATTAAAGCCAAGAAACCAGTTTGACAATCAAATTCCCAGAGAAAATCCACACAGTTGTTGTTTTGCCTATTTGCTTACACAGAGCCAAAAATTTCAAATTTTAAAAAGGAAACAGAGTTTAGCCATGGAAGGTCCAGTAGCCTCGAACATCACTCCTCTTAATGCACCCCACAAGGAATTGGAACATCTGCCCTTAGCTGATAAAGACTATCTAATCCAAGACCTAGTAGGCTACCAAAACCATCTGCAAGCAGTCTGTGAGCTCAGAAATAGCTACTTAAACCAAAATGATGTCTATGGCATATGGGAATCAAATCTACCCATATACTACCTCCCCTCTGTGAATATATTCCCTAAGATCATTCACCTCTGCTATGAGAACTATGAGTCAACAAACAAGGCAGTTAAGAGTCCATCTGGAACTACCCCTTTTCATATTACTCCTGACTCTATAAATCAGATGCTGAACTTCAAACCAACTCACCTCCATTTTCCTCTTACCATGAAGTTCTTCCTGGATGAAGGTCCCAAACTCTCCAACTCAGAGATAACCAGAATTGCCCAAGTGTTTATGAGAGCATACCGCAGCCTAAGGAGCCACCTCCTTTCCATTATGCATCTTTCACTGAAGTGGGTAGATTAGTTGTTGATATGATATCCTTTGTTCTGGGGTTCAATACAATTGAGCATATTGATGAAACCATATTGTTTATGATGTCTATATTTACCCTAGGGCAGCCCCCTGCTGTCAAATACAACTATGCCAAATTTATTGCCAACAAGATACATGACCAATTGTTGAGGCTAGACAGGGAGGGAATCTTTAAATATTCATCCTATATCTATCATCTATTCTTATATTACCAGCTAGATATCTTCCAATTCCCCATTAGAAAATTGGACCATAAAGGGGAAAGGAGGTCTGTGATTTTTTGGACCCCAGTCTTTCATGAAGTCCGCAACTCTCCCTACTCCTATTGTGAGTTTATTGATTTGTTTGTATACCCAGTCTCTTCTCTCCTGATGAGAACTCCTCCTCCTAGACTGACACATGATATGCAAAAGATACTATAGCTCTCCAAAAATTATAAAATAGGTGACTGGTACTTTTACCGGAATCACACTATTCTGAGTATATATGGTTGTGAGCTATGCCCCTACAGGCTGCCCAGATATGTGCCAATGAGATTGTTTGCCTTGGAATATTTCAGGCAATTCATCAATTCAAATCTGAGTCACTTCCATAGCACAAAGAAAAAGGCCTGATTGAAACTCAGAGACCAGTTAGGCCCCTTTGTTATGAACAAGAAAGAGGGATGGAAGGATGTTGATGAAATATTGGGTCAAACACTCAGACTCAAGAGAAGCTTTTGGTGGGTACCCTATGACCCATATGGCTTTATCAATGCAAGAAGGGTAAAATATAGCCTGGCACCCTATGAAGATTGCAGCATCCCTGACATAGAAACGTTTTCCAACCAAGATGAGTGGGTGGAGGGAACATTAGTTGAAGAGTTAACTAAGGAAGAGAAAATGGAACAAACCATGAAAAATTTGGAAAAAAACTCTTGACTTAGATTCTTTTGGGCAGGTGTCATTCAAAATACCACAACGAATTGGGGAAAGCTCATCAACTGCTACAACTTCACAACAAGTTGCCCAGGAAAGGACTACACCAACAACAGGGACAACAAAGGGCAAGGAGTTAGTAGTTGCAGAGCAAGAAACAATGGAAGAATAGCCAACTACCTCAAAATAACATAGTCAAGGGCAAGCCCCTTCACTACAGGCACAAGCACCAGAAGTACTAACACTGAAGACTCCTCTTCCTGAGGAAAAAAGTAAGAAAAGAGACCAAGAAGAGACCACACCTGCAAGTGGGTCAACAGAATAGCAAGAGGCCAAGAGGCAAAGGGTAGATCCTCCTGAAGAGGAAATTGTGGAAGAAATCATTGAAAGCACAAGAGGAGAGAGGGCCATCAGCCAACAGACTTCCGCTAGCTCTCACAGACAAGAAGGGGAGAGGCAACATGGAATGGAAGTCTCCTCCTGAAGGTCACAAGCCAAGAAACGATTAGACATCAAACAATCATTTATGGAGATTAAGGCTCAACATGAGTCATTAAGAATTCAGTTGTATGATCAATTTCTTAAGATGACACCCTCCAAACAACATAGACTAATGGCAGCTTATGACATCAAGGAGGATAAAATGATCTTAAGTCATTTCAAGCATAAGGTTCAGTAGCCACATCCTACAACTGACTACATAAGGACCAATCTAGAGGTCCTTGCCAAAGATATACACCCAATGGATCAAATAGAATTGCACAAACAAACTGGTGAAATGGGATATGCTACATTGGCAGACAAGGCAATGCTGGCCTACCAATTAAAAGAGTCATTGAGTAATGCATCTGCACAATTGGATTTGGAGAAGATCTCTTCTCTAGCCAAAGACAATAGAATAAAGGATCTGGAAGAAATAATTATTGAATTGGGACATGATCCCAAGGATGCCAAGGGCATCAAAGCATTGATAAAGAAAAAACAGGAAGATATTGCTTCCCTTAGAAAGAAATTGAAGTTGCCTGTCACCATGCATCCACAAACAACAAAACTAGCACAAGAAAAAGCAGAATAGGATGTAATGGATTTGTTAATGAGAATGAATCAAAGACTAATGCAGACAGAGCAAGAGTTAGAGAAAGCATTGCAAGCTATGTAGGGAGAGTCGACCTCCCAGCCACCTGAAACAGCTCCAAGAATTGTCCCTGTTGCCCCCATAGACACAGCAGCAATCCCTCCCACTGAGCCAGCATCAACAAAAGGTACAACAAATATAGATGCTACAACAGCAGCAAGAACAGAGCCAAAAACTAGCATGAGGATGGAAGAAATGATGAAGGTAGTGAAAAAGCTAGAAGCTCAAATGTCAGAGCTCAAAGAGGCAAAAGAAAGACTAGCCAAGCTAGAAGTGAGCTATGACAAGTCAAAAATAACAGTGGCAGAGAAGACCAGATAGGTGAGGGCCCTTAAGAACAAGGTGAAATCATTGGAAAAGGATCTCACCTTGCATAAACCTCTAGCATACATTAAAATGATTTTGTGGACCAAGATTGGCCAGTTTATTACTGACCAATGCCTATCAATTCAAACAATTTATGAACAAATTGAATTAATAGAAAGGGCACAAGAGAAAATTCAAAAGGGCCAGGGCATCATTAGGAAATATGCTTGAGCAGGCCAATAGAATCATCCATTTTTTGAATACCAATACTAAATAACATCTAGCAGCTTTGGACATCTCGGATAGGACAAGCACCATTTTGACAGTGAAGAAGGTGCTAACAATGAGAAATTTTATACAGACTTTAGAAAGGAAGTGTCAAGAGATGCAGATGGACATTAATGACTTCACAGAGAAATTCACAAACTTGCAGCAGAAGGGTCTACCCAGTTTACTAACAAGCAATCAAAAATTGTTATCACATCAACAGTATGCTCACAAGGTAAACATGTATGTAACAAATTAGATCACTGCATCATCCAGCACTTCAGAAGACACAGGACCTCCTTCCGGACAGAGTTTATATGACAAATTGGAAAATTTATTTTTTATAGAACATGAAATAAATCATCTTTTTGAAGTCAAGCCTAACTTTTACAGGTGTACTGAGGCTGATGAAATACTTGTAAAAATACAAAGATATCAATTGCCTACAGAACAATGGTGGCAGAGTATGCTAGAAGTTTTGCTTAGGTAATTTGGATCTTTCTGCCTATGTACACTTGGTCAAATAGCAAGACACATGGCAGATATGGAGGAAGGAGCTCAAGCGAGGATCAGGACACATTAAAGCTAAATCGGGAGCAGGTGAAAGGATCAGGACAGCAACGCAGGAATGCAAATTAAGGACACAACTACTAGTTGAATTCTTGGGTGAAAAGTCTAAAATATCTTGTCAGTTAAAGTAGCCAGCATCGCCACAATAACTCTTACCTTTATTTCTGCATTTATTTCCCTGACAGAGTAGGTGAATGAAGTTATTACTTCATATCTTATCCACAAGATATTTTGTAACTCTCTTTTTGTATAAATACCCCCCAAGGAATGTATTCGGGGTTGGTGATTCTCCTCTTGGACTGCGCTGTAACTTTGATATTTATTAATACAAAGGCTATTGAAATGCACTGCTGCTGGACCTTCTGAATGTGGATTTGATGATTCTGGACTCTGCTACAAAATTCCTGTGTCTTTCTTTGGCTCAATAAGTTATTCTAAACTGTGTTTTCTATGTTTTCAAATTTCATATATGTTTCATAATCTTAACAACAAGAAAAAGGAATAGCCCAGAACTTGTTTAAATACACTCTATGTTCAATTCCTACTATTATTTATGTTTTCTTCAGAACTAGCATAAACAGAAATTCTTAGATGGTTATGTTTCCACGAATTCTTTCACTTTGAAAATTGCCAAGGAATTCTTAACTGCTCCTTGAAAATATTCATGCACCTTCCCTCTGCCACCATGATAAAGGATTCCTGACTGCCCTTTACCCCTGGCACACATCCCATCAATTTCAAGATTTCAATATTGTTCCAAAGCTGATTATCTTGCTCTGTAGTATTGCCCTTTATCATAGAAACACACTCAGTAGTCCATCTTCATAGACTCCATTGCCCAATGGAATAAACTCTTTCAGACTTGCATCCTAGCTCTGTTTAAAATCACCATCGAAACAAATTTAAAACCAACCTCTGCACATCATAACTAGCATAAAAACTTCAAAAAACAAAGTCAAATTATAAAGAGAGAGCCCTCTTTGGATGCAACTTGGCTAGAAATTGCATCTAAAAGATTGATTAGTGGTTACCTCGGTCGTATTCCCTTTTCTCATAAGTTTTGGGGAACAACCTAAGTGATAACATCATTGGTGACTCCACTGGGGACTTGAATGAATGTCTGTTACTACTGTCTAATCTCTAAAGCTACAGATGGAGCCTGAAGTCAGCTAGGCAGCCTTTGAAATTGTCTTTGCTATGCAATCACAAGAGTAAATAAAAGCTACTTCAGTCCAACTCCAGTTTAGCTTTAGATTCTAAATAGCTGTCTCAAAGATTTGTTTGGCCATCCTTGTTTCAAACCTACCTGAAGGAAAGCCCCAAATCCTCCTACATTTTAGTAGCTTCCTTCAAGATATTGTCAAAACTTGTATCCTCCAAGTATTCCCAGAAAATACCAAAACATACTTTAGAAGCTGGCTCCAAAGAAGAAAACTCGGTACACAAGGTCAAACCCAGACCCAAATCCTCCAGCTATTTTTGACAATCCAAATTTGATTCCTAAGAGCCTTAGAAAACCAAAAAGTCAAGACAGTTCTGCTGATTCAAATCTTGAAACACCTCAGCAGAAACCCATTCAAATTAAACCTACTACAGCTAAATCTCAAGCCCTTCTTCCTATTGATGTAGCTTCTTCTAGTTCACCTTTATCACTCCAAAATCTCTTTTCCACCCATCCATCCACACCACTTATCACAGCTGCTATCCCTGTGCTTCGAGTTGGCCCACTTTTCCTTGCTAATATGGCAAATAGATATGCTCCCCTGGAGTTGCTTGCCAATCGATGGGCTATGCCATAGGATTATCAAGGAAAAATTACCTACTTTGATGGTACTGGCACTTACACTGCTCAACAACATACCAAGAGGATGAAAAACTATTTTGAAAACTATGAGATTGATGATGATGATGTCAGGATGAAATTTTTTGTCCAGAGCTTAACTTGTGATGTAAGGTCATGGTTTAGGTCACTCCCTGCAAACACAATAGCTAATCCAGATGCCCTTTATCAAACTTTCCTAAACAAGTTGGAAAAGAAAAAAGACCCTTTACACATCTTAATAGAATATGAGAACTTGAAAAGAGGCCCACAGGAGAGTGTCCAAGATTATTGTGCCAAATTCAACAATACCTACCTTGCTATTCCAATAAATCTTAGACCACCACCAGACTTAGCATTGATCAAATTCCCTGATGGATTTGACTCAGACATGGCTTACCAACTCAGGGAGAGATCTCCTCCTAGCCTTGAAGATATGCAGAGCATAGCTGTGAGTGTTGAAGCCAATCTGATTTCTAAACGAAATCGAGCTAGATTTGAAAGAAGAACAACTTTCAAAGAAGAACCATCTGCCTTTGAACAAAAACTTGATGCAAGCATTAAAGGCATGGACAGGCTGGGAGATAGAGTGGAAACTATTGAGAGGAAATCTTCATGGGAAAGCCAACCAAACAACAATGCAAGAAATCCAAACTTTAAAAAAAATCAAAACCCTAATGTAGGAAAAGTTAGTCTAGACCAAAATATAAGGCCCCCCTTCCAAGAAAACTATGCAGAAGCTTCCACATCTAGTGAACCAATAGAGGACCCCCACATTAACCTAATGGGTCTCAATAGTGGCCAACCAATTTTCCTAATTCAAGAAGATCAAGAGGCTCATACTCTTAATCAGTGTCAAATGAAATCAGGGGAATCCTTTGATTTTAAGCAGGGGTATGAAACAACTGTGTATGAAGTCCACAAGCAATACAACTTTAGAAGTAGGAGAATAGACATCCCTGATGATCCCAAGAAAAAGACAATCAAGCAACCTACCAAAACTAAACTCAAGGACTCTCATATACCAATCATCCCTAAATCAACTTCCAATCCAAATAGTCCAACTGTTGAAGATGTTTCAGACAAAGATAAATCAAAATAGCACCCTACATCTGTTCCTCCACTCAGAGAAATTGTAGAAGAATCTTTGGAAGATTGTGAGCAAGTAACTTCAGTTCATCATAACATTCCAGTAAAAGAGGAAGTTGTTGAAAACCTAGTTGAAAAACACAACCTTGCTGCCCAAAATGTCAAAATATAAATAGAAAAACACTTTAATATGGAGGTTGAAATAAGTAAGTTAAAAGTATCCATCCCACTATCTGAATTGGCTAGGCATGAAGTTTTTATGGAACAAATCAGAAGATCATTACAAATTTCAGAAAACAAAGATTCAGTGAACATCCTTGATGATCAACCAAAAGTTATATTTGGCCCTGAAGCAAATGGTAAAACAGTAGATGGAGGTGTCCCTCCCTTTTATGTGAGTTTAAACATTCATGACAAGGTGCTTCACAATGCAATGTTTGATTCAGGAGCCTCCCATAATTTGATGCCTAAATATGTTATGGAAAAGTTGGACCTAGATATCACAAGGCCATACAAAGACCTATTCTCCTTTGATTCCAGTCAGGTCTGGTGTCTAGGCTTGATCAAGGATTTGTGTGTGTCATTAGTCCAATATCCAGCCAAGACAATTCTCATGGATGTGGTTGTAGTTGATATTCCACCCAAGTATGGAATGCTGTTATCTAGATCCTGGGGCGTAAGCTATAAGTATCTTTGCAACTAGACATGTCTTATTCCACTATCTCAGTCTTCGGCCAGCCTAATAGGATATACCAAGAAATTTTGATGAAGTATGTGGTAAGTAGTCAAGAAAAACCCCAAAACTTTCCCATTTATTCTATGCATTCAGACATGGATTCTTTTATCTTATACAACACTGAGATTCAAACCCCAACTAATGTAAAAATTATGGCTTTAAGTCAGGATGAATTCCTAGACAAAGAATCCACAGTTCAAATTCAAGAAGTATTGGAAAACAATAAATTGACAGTCACACATAAAGAATCTCATGAGACTGAAAATCCAACTCTACCTGCTGAGAAAATTGAAAAAGCTCCTAATACCAGTTCAAAACAAGAAAACCTATGGTATCTAGAGTTTGATGGATCTGTTAATAAGCTAGGACTAGGGACAGGGGTTTGGATACACAATGTGAAGGATGACCACGCTGAGGGACATGCATTTAGATTAAATTTCAGGTGCACTAACAACATGGCCGAATATGAAGCTCTCCTCTTAGGGATCAAAGTGATAAAAAACTTAGGTGCAGCTCGAATATCAATTTTGGGAGACTCTGACCTCATCATTCAACAAATAAAGGGTAACTTCATTACAAATGATCTTAGGCTGAGATCATATAGAGATGCTACAATGGAAATTCTCAACACCTTTCTTGAATCCCAATTGACCAAGATTCCAAGGAATCAAAATCTACATGCCCATAGTCTAGCAACCTTTGCAAGCACTTGCAAATTGCCATTTAAGCCTAACCCCCGATTCACTGCTGAAATAAAACATAGACCTGATGTACCCGATAATATAAAAAATTGGCAGGTGTTTGAAAATGACACATAAATCAACAATTTCCTGACTTTGAAAGAGGAGCTCTCAAGCACAAAAATGGATACCAACACTATAGAGGAAAGAAATCAAATAGATAAAATTGAAACACATATCTCTTTTGAAACAGCAAACCAAATTCTACATCCCACCAAGTTCACTAAAACAGATTTACAGGAACTTCATGAAAGAGAAGGTGAGGATGCAATTGCAGCAGACTGTGAAGTCATTGAGCTGAAGGATAATTTTATACCTACAGGCCTCACCCCTTTAGAGGAAATTTTTGACTCAAATGACATCTCTAGGAAGCCTAAAATGCAACCATTAAATGCAGAAATTGAGGATTGTAATTTAGGAACTGCAGAAAATCCCAAAATGATAAAATTGTCCAAAGCTCTACCTCCTAACCAAAAAATCAAGTATATTGAACTATTCAAAGAATTTCAAGATTTCTTTGCATGGAATTATGAGGACCTAAAGTCTTATGATACTGCAGTCATCCAACACACTATACCTCTCAAAGAAAACCAAAAACCTTTCAAACAAAAACTTAGAAGGGTCAACCCTATGCTGCTCCCTTTGATTGAAAAAGAAGTTAGGAGAATGTATGAAGCTGGAATTATAGCTCCAATCGGATTCTCAAAATGGGTTTCAAATTTAGTGCCCACTAGAAAGAAGACAGGGGAGATAAGGCTATGTGTTGATTTAAGAAATTTGAACAAAGTCTCTTTAAAGGACAATTACCCTTTACCCAAAATGGATCACATTCTACAAAGGGTAGTGGGTGCTTCAAGGATATCACTATTAGATGGATTCTCAGGCTTCAATAAAATCCTAATGCACCTTGATGACCAAGATAAAACTGCTTTCATAACCCCTTGGGGAACATTCAAATATGTGAAAATGCCTTTTGGACTCAAGAATGCAGGAGAAACTTTTCAAAGAGCCATGGATATTGCTTTTGCTAAAAAGATCCATGACTTTTTAAGTCATTTACCTAGATGACCTTACAACTTTCTCCAAGGATAATTTTAGGGGCGAATGTTCGCCCTTTGGCGAAATTAAGGGGTTTTAAATTTTTAGTGGGCGAATATTTTGTATCATAGTACATTTTTATAAATCACCTCAAATAGCCCACCTTATATTAAGGGAAAGGGTAAAAAAGGTAAATTTAGCCCTTGAAATTAGGAGTTACAACCTTCCATTCGCCCATTTTCAAGAATAGGTTTTATTTAAGTGAATCCATTCGCCCATTTTCAAGAATAGGTTTTATTTAAGTGAATCCTTTGGGCCAAATACCATATTTATAAAAGAGATATGGTAAATTAATAAAAATATAAATAAATGAGAGGTATGGTAAATAAATAAAACATTTTTTTATTTACTCCATAAGTCACCTTATATACATGTAAGGGTGGAAACAAATAAAAATGTAAGTAAAGTGGAGGTATGGTAAATAAATAAAATGTCTTTTTATACTTACTCAAAAGGTAAATAAATAAAAATATAAATAAACTAGACGTATGGTAAATAAATAAAAAATCTTTTTATATTTAGTCCATAACCCTCCTATTTATGAAGGCTCAAGAAAAAGGTTTTATTTAAGTGAATCCTATGGGCCAAATACCATATTTGTAAAAGAGGTATGGTAAATTAATAAAAATATAAATAAACTAGAGATATGGTAAACAGATAAAACATTTTTTTATATTTACTTCATAAGTCACCTTATATTTACGAACACTCAAAAAATGGGTTATATTTAGGTGAAACCTATGGGCAAAATACTATGGGACAAATACCGTGGACTATATTGTTATTAATACCATGCAAAAAAACCATTATTAACCCTAATATTAGAATTAATAAAAATATGCCACATGTATTGACCCATGGTATTCACCAAAATGGCACATGGTATTGGCCCATGGTATTCCTATTTAAATGAGGGAATTAAACTAGCATAGATCCATCTTACTCTGGATCTACTAACCCCCTCGAGGTATCAAATATCGTGATATGCAAACTAGCATAGAGTGAAAAAATATTTGATCCTCTTGGGTCTTGGTGGATCAAGAATGGATGTTGTAAACAGATTGTAATTTGGGTAATTTTTCTAACTGCAAACAGGAACATACTTATGTATTGGCAGGGTTGTTAAGAGGTCCCTAGAAGTGATGAATTTGAATTTTTCTTGGTTTTATATATAGTATTCGGTTTTTTCTCATGCTTTTTGTGAATGACACGGGTGAATTTTATCCTACACCTACTAGGTTATCGATATGAAATTTCGGTAATTTTGATTTCAAAAAATATTTTAAAGAAATGCAATGATTTCATTTGTGTATTCAATAAACACAATATTCTAATGGAATTATACATTTGTGGTTTACCTATACAGATTCCATGGAGAAGCGTTAGTGGTGTGACATTAATTGTCCTTGAGCATAGGCTTTAGTTTTACTCTTTTCTGGAAGCAAATACTTTCTTCCAACATTTTTGAGTTCCATGAAAAATTTGAAAGTCCTAATAGTAGTCAATTATGGGTTCAAGAGAGACATAGTATTCAATTATGGGTTAAAGAGATCCACACTAAATGGTCTATCGGCCTTACCTTCACTTAGTTTAAGACTATTCACTTGGAGAACCTGCATATGCCCCCACTTCAAGAGCATAGTAAAGTCATGTAGGACTTAGAGAAGCTATCTTTAAGCTTTTAGTGTTGATTGATTGGAAAAATGTCTGGGTTCAATAACACCCACTCGAGCATTAAGCTTCCAATAATGCTAGATTTTAACCTGGAGCACTTTTGTGATTTGGAGGAGATGCCCCCTCGTATTTGTGACACATCTTTAGTTGTGAATTGGACTATTACTAACTTTCATTTCCTTTGAATGTTACCTGATGACTTGGGGAACCTCAACTCTTTAATAATGTTAAGGAAGGAAAGAAAGTACATTACGCTAAGTTCTCTTATGCTTTTCAAGTTTTTCTTGGATATCTACAACGTTCGGGTAGGAAAGTACATTCTATTAATGAAAATTTGTCTTGATAGAAAGGCCCAATTTCAAATTCTAATGCTTTCAAAAAACATTGTATAACTGTAATGTTTCTAAAAGGAAAGCATATTTTT
>APFE031366874.1:230420-271236 GCA_000404065.3 Pinus taeda
AATGTTCGCCTTTGGCGAAATTAAGGGGTTTTAAATTTTTAGTGGGCGAATATTTTGTATCATAGTACATTTTTACAAATCACCTCAAATAGCCCACCTTATTTTAAGGGAGAGGGTAAAAAAAGGTAAATTTAGCCCTTGAAATTAGGAGTTACAACCTTCCATTCGCCCTAATTTTCAAGAATAGGTTTTATTTAAGTGAATCCTATGGGCCAAAGCCCAAATACCATATTTATAAAAGAGGTATGGTAAATTAATAAAAATATAAATAAATGAGAGGTATGCTAAATAAATAAAGCATTTTTTATATTTACTCCATAAGTCACCTTATATACATGCAAGGGTGTAAACAAATAAAAATATAAGTAAAGCGAAGGTATGGTAAATAAATAAAATGTCTCTTTATACTTACTCAAAAGGTATGGTAAATAAATATAAATATAAATAAACTAGACACATGGTAAATAAATAAAACCTCTTTTTATATTTAGTCCATAACCCTCAAAAGGTATGGTAAATAAATAAAAATATAAATAAACTAGACACATGGTAAATAAATAAAACCTCTTTTTATATTTAGTCCATAACCCTCGTTGTATTTATGAAGGCTCAACAAAGAGGTTTTATTTAAGTGAATCCTATGGGCCAAATACCATATTTGTAAAAGAGGTATGGTAAATTAATAAAAATATAAATAAGTGAGACGTATGGTAAACAAATAAAACATTTTTTTATGTTTACTTCATAAGTCACCTTGTATTTATGAATGGTATGGTAAATTAATAAAAATATAAATAAACGAGACGTATGGTAAAAAAATAAAACACTTTTTTATTTTTTTATATTAATACCATGAAAAAAACATTATTAACCCTAATATTAGTATTAATAAAAATAAAAATAGCACATGGTATTGACCCATGGTATTCACCAAAATGGCACATGGTATTGACCCATGGTATTCACTTGGAATGTAGCCTATTTAAGGGAATTAAACCAGAATAGATCCATCTTTACTCTGGATCCACTAACCCCCGAGAGGTATCAAATATCGTGATATGCAAACTAGCATAGAGTGAAAAAACATTTGATCCGATCAAGAGTAAAAATGGATGTTGTAATTTAATGTATGTTAAACATTTTAGCTTGGTTAAAATAAAAATAAAATAAAAATCAACTATTAATTTATTAATTTTTATAAATTACTAATAGTAATTTTTAAGCTCCAAGTTTATGATTACCCATGGTATTGACCCATGGTATTCATGTGAGCATAGACTATTTAAAGGGGAAATTCTATCTTAAATCCATCTTAATTATGGGTCTACCAAGTGCTAAGAGGGATAAATAGATTTCATCCCCCCAAGAGTGGTAGATGTGGAGTTAAGATGGATATAGGTTGGTTTTTATGATAACGAAGATATTAAATAGACTTAGGAAATTATATTGTAAAAACATCTTAAGGTGAATGGTTAAAGCATAGACATTGGACAAGTATATTTGTATACTTCTGTTTTAAACTGAAACAAATCCAGGCTAAAAGGAATGGATTGTTTGCACTAGTCATCCTTCTATAATTTCCAACATATGCTGGAGTAAACAGATTGTAATTTGGGTAATTTTTCTAATTGCAAACAGAACATACTTGTGTATTGGCAGGGTGGTTATGAGGTCCCTAGAAGTGGAGTAAATAGATTGTAATTTGGGTAATTTTTCTAATTGCAAACAGGAACATACTTGTGTATTGGCAGGGTGGTTATGAGGTCCCTAGAAGTGATGAATTTGAATTTTTCTTGGTTTTATATATAATATTAGGTTTTTTCTCATGCTTTCTGTGAATGGCACAGGTGAATTTTATCTTACACCCACTAGGTTATCGATATGTAATTTCGGTAATTTTGATTTCAAAAGATATTTTAAAGAAATGCAATGATTTCATTTGTGTATTCAATAAACATAAGATTTTATAATTGACTAAAATATTCGCCATGCTTGGTGAGAGATTCGCCAAAAAATTATATATACATATTATATTATTGATAAAATCGCCTTCCATTTTTCCTATATACCATGGAGATTCGCCCATTTATTATATTTATAAATTTAGGGGGGGGTCTTAAAATTTTCCCTGCCTACAACAAGGTATGTATGATTAGTGTTTACATTTGAATTTTGAGTATCATCTCTGACATATGCTTTTGTAGGACAACGTAAGTATATACAGTGTCTCGGTTATATCTCTATGTCTATATATGTCACAATTAGTTTTTTGGATGTCCTATTCTTGATATTACACATTTTAAGCTACATATTCTTGATGCTACACCAAGTTTGCTAAATCTATATGATGTTGTATGTTGATGTTACTTGTGTTGTCATAGTTGATAGAATGGTTTATGTTGTTGTACTTAGAACTAGGTCCATCACAAGTCTAGGTTCTGTCATCAGTTTTTATTGTATATATCTTTAGGTCAGTTTTGGATATAGTCTTGCATAGAGACTAGGCCTATATCAAGAGTGGGAGTCTTTGTTTATTGCTGCAGAAGTCAACAACAAAAGTAACAACCACACTTTAGGTACACATTGTAATTTTTAATTTTTATTTATTCATTATTATGCACTTACATGTGTTTTGCACGCAGAGATAAGTTGAAGGGTATTTTGTTTTGTTTTGCGATTGGTTTTTCCAGGAAAATTTTGCATGCAGGTAAAAGAAGATTCAAATACAACTTCAAGCAATAATTCAAGAGTAGAAGTATCAAATCAAAGGAAGCATTGCAATGGGACATCCTTTGAAAACATGACAATCATTCGTATATTGTGAAGAGGTGTCAAGGCCAGGAGTCATCATTGTAAAGTTGTAAAAGAGTCATTTTTAAAAGTGTCATCATTGGAAGAGTCATTGTTGTAAAAAACTCAATCTTCCTAGAGTCGAAAAGGCATTATTGGGAGGTATAGGAGTCTCTATTGGGATGATGTCGTGGTTGGGTTGTAGGTCATAGTGTGATTGGATGTTTGGTCAAAATCATTGTAGATCATATTGTATCATGGATCATTGTCCCTGGTATGGGAATCCACACTCTTGTATCATTTCAGTCATTATAGGGTGGCAGGGAGGTGCTAGGCTGGTGGATGATCTAGCCTATAGGTTGGAGCTTCTGAAAACTTCAGGGCGGTAGGTTGGTCTAGGATGTTAAGGCATCCATTCAGTTAACTACTAAAGAAACCAGGGCATTGGGGCGTCCTTCCAATGGGAGCTAGAGAAGAATGATTTTCTATAATTCTAGGAAGTTGTTGCTTTCATTTCAGTCAAGGCCAAAGATTAAAGAATTTATTAGAAAAGTGTTCGGTATTTTTTGACACAGAGGGGGTTTTCCAAATAAAATTCTTATGTCTACTATGTTCTTTTATTTACTATTATTACTGCATAAACATCAATAATAATTAAATATTAACTAATGCTCTAAAGATATTTAAAAGTGCTAATTGCTAAGGAATATTGATTCACCTTGTTAGTGCCTGGATCTACCTCAAGCTGAAAGAAGGCAATCCTAGGGTAACATCAAACCATGCTTCACCTAGTAGCTAGCCCTACCAGGTCAGGACAGGGCTCTCTCCTTGTCAATCTCAATTAGGGTATTGTCAATTAGGGCTTGAGATGACTGAATTTAATGTAGATTTTAGGCTACATATAGTAGCTCAGGGTTTTCTGGTTTGATTTTTAGGTTTTGATTGTTGGATCAATTGGAGAAGGTAGATTGGGTCCAAGAAATCAACTAAGGGATACAAACATGTTCTGTGGGGCAAGGTAGACAAGGGTTTATGTACTAGAAATGGATTAAGATGGTAGATTAAGATAGTTGAGGAATTGAGGAGGGCATAAAGAAACTATGAATCCTCTTCAAACAGTTGAAAACATTGAAAACCAAATGCATTCCCAAGACAAAGAACAACAGTGTATTTTGTCCATTCGCCTTGATTCATTTAGTTTTAGAAGAGAAATATGGATTTGGATACATATAAAACATAAGAAAAAATAATTACAAGGAAGAAACAATACATAAACTCACTGTCACAAGAATCCCACAAAAATAGTTGTGAAACCTGGTTTTATTCCTTGCCAAACTGCTGATACAAATGTTCAATGAGTGCCACCACTTCTACCAAAGTCCAACCTTTACAAATGACTAAGAGAAAACATAATATAGGCATCAAACAACTAATGCTAGTCACCATGGGTCGAATCCATGATTCAAGCAGTTGTTTCAACAACATCTAAACTAGGAACAAGAAAATCGGCAGTGGAACTGCTTGCCTCTAAAACTAAGGAAACTGATACATTTAGTTCAAAACCACTTTTGATTTGATGTATCTACCACATCAAGTGTTTTACATCAATATTTACATCATATTACATCATTTACCGTGAAAAATTTACCAATAGAAGAAGAAGAAGTCAACTGCTGAAGAAACTAGGCGAAATTTGACTTTTAGCCAAAATTGACAAAAAAATGCCTGATGCGCAGTGCCGCTTTAGGGAAGCTTTTGGAGGCTTTCCAATCCTCCAAATTAGGCCAAGGATAGCTTGTTGGAACGCTCTGCCTATCTAACTTATGGAACATCTTGAATTTTATAATTTGGAGTTGAATTTCTCCTTCAAACATCAATTCGCCCAAGATTTGTTCCTGTGTGTCCAAAACGTGGCAGAGAGGGCACTTTTTGAGTGTTTTTGCCCTTTTAGTGGCCAAGGTATCCTCCAAAATTGATGAAAAATTCTAGGTTTGATTATTTTTTGATGCTGAATCCAAATATATAAGCCATTTGTCAAGAGGATGCACCAATTCAATGCACAGCGCTGGTGGCGCTGCGCATCAGCCGGAATTTCCTGTGTTGCAAAATTTAACATGCAACGCCAATGATGCGCAATTCCCTTTTGCATACCAATTGTGGAGGCCTTCCCGATGTCCAAATTGGGTGCAGGATAGTGTGTTGGAAAGCTTATTGAGTATACTTTCCAAAACATCTTGAATGTTTCAATTTGGAGTTCATTTTCCTTGTCAAAAGTCAAATCTCCCAAGACTGGACAAAATGTGAAAAATGAGGTTGTCTAAATGCAAATTTCTATAGTAGTCAACTTTTGAAGGTCTTCCTCAACTCCAAATTGAACTCATGATAGCTCATTGGAAAATTTATTTTTGAGGAAACTTTATTTTTGACATTTCTCTAAAACCATGACACCTGTGTAAAAAGTGAAGGAGGTTTTTCTTCCTTGGACTATTATGGACAAAACCCTCTCTCAATGTTTCCAAATTCATTTTTTCTTGCTCAAAAACATCATTTGAGTAAAACCTATCCTGATGTGTGGAATATGGGATTTGTCAAAATGAAGTGAAATGAAGGGGATAAGGGGCTTCTAAATTCTTGAGAAAGTTTTGGGAAGTAGGGAGGGATGTTAGGAAGCAGGGGAAAGTGAAACTTAAAATATTGAGTGAGGGGAAGGGGTTCAAAAGGGAAAAACACAGGCCTAGCCTAGAAAATTGTCAAATTGTAGCAAGAAGCTAGGGTTTGTGGGAAAATTATGAATTTGAGGGATATCAGTGATGGGAATTGTTTAAGAAGGTGTCTTAGGGATAGGGGAAGGTGTATGAACATCAAGACACAAGTTTTGTTGATCATTTGACCATCCAAGAGAAATTACCTTCCGAAGCCTAGGAGAGGGAAATGAGGCTTACCGAAGTACAACTGAAGCATGAACAAGGTGTAAAATGACCCATTGGAACCTAAAATGATGATGACAACTCTTTGAATGATGGTACATTGAGTTGAATGGTGACATGGACCAATACTTGGAAGACTTTGGAAGGAGTGAAAACAAACCCTAGACCTAATACCTAGTGACCAAATTTTACTTGAAGACTCACTTAAATGACAAAATTTTAATTTCACAGCCTAAGACCACTTTGTAAGACCATATTTGATCACTGGTGGAAGGTTTCAATGGCTGGCACTAACACACCCACCCCCAGTATTTCCAACACCTTCCACCTGCTAATCATTCTTTGGCTCGATGTCTATTGTTGAATCACTCCTCCAACTAGGAATTCAAACTGCCTAGGCAATTGAGTATTTGCACTAGTGTGTCCTCCATCTACCTATCAACCTCTTCTTATAATCTCTAGTTGGGACTCCAATGACCAAGATTAAATATTAATCAATGGATGAGATTATTTCCTAATCGATCCATGTGAGTTTCTATATGATTCACACCCTTCTCAATTAATTCATATTAATTAACTTTTCCTAAGTTGGACTTGGGAAATTTTTAATTATGGTAAATTAATTTAATTGTGGTCAATTAATTTAATTGATCCATCTCTAGGTGGAATTTCTAGAAGCAATTTTTGGGTTTTGGAGAACTCCTATGTTTCAACCTCTCGACAAAGACAAGAATAGAAAACCATCAAATGCTACAAAAACTAACATCTCAAATAAGAGATCAACAACAAGAGTTGGGAGAACTAATGTTTGATTATGAAATGACCACCATTGTGCTCAATGCACTACTTGATGAATGGGGCAACTTTGTATGAAGCATATATAGGAAAAAGGAAACCACTCCATTTAATGATTTGTGGTGATTATGCAAGATTGAAGAAAATAGATTAAAGGTGAAAAATGATTTTGGGTCAAATGAACAAACTCAAGCATATGCAACAATGAAAATTAAATAAGGGAAGTCTCAAAAATAATTTCAAAAGAAGATAGACATGTCAAAGATCCAATGCTATGGATGTAATAAATATGGGCATTTCAAAAGGAATTGTCCTAAACTCAAGGACAAAAAGAAGAGAAAGGAAAGAAATGAAGCTCGTATCACTGAAGAAGTGGAAGAAACAAAAAATAAGAATTCAAAGAAGGAAGAAGTGATAAACCTCCACTATTAGAAGGTCTCTCACACACTTAATCTACTTTCAAGCATACAGAAGTTAGCAGTCATGATGTAAAGCATAACAAGTATGTTATAATGCATTATAGAAGAGATCTATATGACATCATCATAATGGAATGAAAGGATATCCGAAGTAGAAGGTCATATGGTTGAAACTATCATCATAATAGAAACGAAGTAGCTCATGACATCATCATTTGAATCATAGAAGGACAACCAAGGTAACAATCTATATGGTTGGAAAAATTTATCTAGCAAGAGATCATCATACATCATCATCATTAGAAAGGATCATTTGGAGAATGAGGATCATCAAGATCCTCCATTGGAATATTTATTAAAAGGTTCACCTTTACTTAGAAGAAGCAGTGCCTTGTAGATAGTGTACATTCCACCTTGTGTGGTATCCAGAATTTAGAAGGATGATCATATGATGATAAAGATGTGCAACATATCAAGTTGGTTTAAGTACTTTCATCTTAAAGCAAGGAAAGGAAGTTTCCTGAAGGAATTCTAGATGACCACATGAAGGAAGAGGTACATATATATTTGGTAATAGATAGATAAAGTCATGCCATCATATGACTGGAGAAAGAATGGGTAGAATGATCTATCTCATGAGCATGATCAAGAAAATTATTCCTTTAGAAAGATACATGAAGGCATGTAGACAATATGCCTTGTAGTCTTATACATATTGACAAGATGAAATAAACATAATATGAACTCATGAAGAACATGAGGTGGCTCACAACTATGGTTCCTATGATGAAGGAACTATGTATAGAAGACCATGAGGAAGCGATATGTGAAGAAGAAGAAAGAAGAGTTTGTGAAAGATGTACCTATAGTCACGTAAGAAAATATAAGTGATCAACATATGATATCAAGAAGTATTAACAATGACATCTCCGTAAAGAAGGTATGAAGAGTTTGATGTGTATGCTAGAAAAGGAGAACCTTGGTAATGAATGTATTGAAGATGGATTCATACATGTGCAGGATGTTGATGCTGCTATAAGCTTGTGACATGACACAATGATATCATAAAGAGGTAACTTTGATTTAATGTTCATTTTGATTTTTTGAAATCATTTGGTTGGATTGAAATAGGGCTACCAAAAGGAGGTTGTAGAAGTCACTTACAACTAGCACTAAAGAGATAGGACAGAATATCCTAAAAACAAACATGACTTGGAAGAGGTATATGTATGAAGGATAGCTAGATGTGGACTACAAGGTCACTTCCCAATGAAGAAAAGGATGACATGATTGTTGGTTCCAAACAATTTTTCATTAAGGGGAATTGATGAAGAAGATGGTTGATGCCCTACGTATAATTTCTAGAAGAAGAAGGCTCCATTATGAAGAATTTGAATTTCATGACATGATTACGAAAGGAGGAGCCTTACAAGCAGCTAATAGTACCATGATCACCACCAAATTGCAGATAGTTGTTGTTGAGGGAGCTTGGGTATATTCCTTTTATAGGAATGAGTAGATACTCCCTAGTTGAGAGGGAGAGATAGACACATCATTCTTGTATTCATGTTATGAAGAAAGAATGGAGGATTGGGTTAGCATATGAATTCTAGTATTCTTTGAGGATGAGGTAGGGAATTCAATAGGTAAGAGTAGTTGAAGAGGAAATTCCTTGAGGATGTGTTAATACAAGACAGGAATGGTCCTAGAAGGACATACCTTTTGAACTTACATATAGGGTATGTTCCTTAAGAGACAATGGTGATGGTTTCTACAAGTTGTGCCACCAAAATTGTGCTCTAATCTTGTCTTGATAAGTTGTTAGTCAAGGCCTTGTTATGTGACAATGTTGGTTGATATGATGAGATGCACTGATATAAGTAGAATAAATAGCTTGTGAGATGGGTTACTAATCTAAACCTTCTTATGATAATTCTTTAGTATGAGAATGTCCAAGTACCTTTTATGTATTATGAATACCTCATTTGTTAAGAGGGAGTGTTGAAGTATGTAACTATGTTTGATCTTCATAAATATGGAATGTACTCTTGATTCTTGTGTATTGTAAAAAGAAAGAAAAGTATTATTATTATTTTTGTATCATTGGTTTCATGCTCAAGGACAATTTATTTGAAGGCCAAGCACCCATTGAGTTCTTCTAGGGTTTGTCATAGAGTCAAAAATTCAATTGAGCCATTAGAATATGTAAAAGACCCCATTGATCATATTATATCATGTCAAGAGAATTATTGTAACTCGAAAGTGTCATAAGACTCTCTCAAAAACAAGTCAACCTAGCCTTCAACAAGTCGGCCTATAGGGAAGGACATGTCAGCCTCATGATGACAAATCAGCTCCAACAAAAACATATATACTAGAGGTACTCGTTCTCATTTGAGACATATCCAAAAAGTTCGATTAAGAAAAAGGAGACCTAAGGGAGTGAAAAAATAAGAAATAAGAAATCCAAGTGTAGGAGAGAGAAGGAAAAAAATACATCATCTTTACCTCACACATATGAATTAGGTTTTTTGCAGTAGAGGCAAAAAATTACAAACCTGTAATAGAAGTTGAAATTATGAAGAGAGGTTGAAATCTGAAGTATTGGAGAAAGTTTGATCAACATTGACTTTGTGGAAGAGAATATCATAAAAAAAGAGGTTGAATTTATCTTGGAGGGGCCTTGGTCTTGGGTCTTACGTCATGGAATTCGTCATTTGAAGATTCTATAAGAGGAGGAAAATTCTTATGGGTTTTCCACTCAAGAGGAGAGGCTTTGGCCCTAGCTAGCAACCTACATTTTGTGTCAACTTAATCTTTTGATCTTCATAGTTTGGTAGGCATTTGATGATAAGAACATAATAATAATAAAGTGAAAGAAGGAGCTAATAACAAGTATGTCAAGTTAAGTAAAAGTACATCACAAGCAATTATCAAACTAAGATAAATCACCCTAATTAAGTTTCCACTAGAATTCTCAACAATTATAACTATGCACTTTTATTTCCATGTTAATGACGGATAAAAAACATTTATCTACCACCCACAATACGTCAAACAAATGTTCTCACTCCTTGAACCTTTCATAGAAACTTGAACCTTCAAGACTAGAAGCATGGAACCAGGAAGGAAACATAAGTCATAAGACTTACCCTTCTTTTCCTAGAAACCTTAACCTTTACCCTTTTGAGAAATTACCATTATAACAAAATATGTGCCATGTGTGTCCTTATAAAAGTCAAGTCAAATATTTAATTGGTGTATTAAATCCCTTTGTTTATCAAATAAGGGGCTCATTGTTTTTGTGCATCTATTTGAATGCTAAAATTTACAAAGTATACATACTCTAGCCCTTTTAAATTTGAACATATTACCTCTTACGAAATGTATATTAAATATGAATACATGAAGAAATTTATATTAAATAATCATTCAATATACAAGAAATGAGAGTTTTTTATTAATGTTAAGTTATGGTATGTTCTATGCTTATAACAGTTTAATTATCTTTCTTATTATTATCCACAGATTAGCAATCACATGTACATAAAGTAAAGTGCAGATGGAACATTAAACGATTGATAGAAAACAAGCCAAGACAAGAGACACGGGATGTGGTGGCTAGCCAGGGACAAACCCCAATGTGGGGAAACCCTTTGATCAAATCTTCCTTTATCTTCAATAATCCAGCAGAGAGAAATAGTACATAAATCTGATTTACATCAGCAGCAACAAACCCTAGATCAGTCCCGAAGTAGGGCAAACAATATCTTGCAAACTGACTGTCGGATCGGCTTGATTCCACCACCAAACATGTGGCCTTCTTAGGAGATCTAGATTAATAGAGTAGTTCTGAGGAGGGAGTCTTCTGTTCAACGCTGGTCAAACTTTGGTTCTGCAGTTGCAGCCCTAAAACTGTGTCCTTCCTTCCACATGTGTGAGAGAGATTCTCTTTTCTGCGTAGTAGAGAAGAGCCTCTTTTCTACGCAGGAGAGAGAGAGAGATGTGATGAGATGAGTGAGTCTAAATGAGGAAAAGACCTCCTGTATTTATACACAACTGTTGATGTTTGAATAGATTCGACTGTTGGGCTTCTAAGCCTACATGAGTTGTAGGTCGGCTTTATAATTATTCCATAATCAAAATAAATTCATATCTCCATGAATACTTATTGGAATTGGATGATCTTTAGATCAATCCTACACCTCTCGACGAGAGGAATCTAATAAAAATATTATCAGCCATGAATAAGATGACCCACATGGATTTTGGCCCTAGTTGCAAATTTTAACACTTCCTCTCAACTAGGAAGAACTCCATCTGCAATCTGTCTGACATACACTACTATTCATCCATCGGATGCACTGCCCTATACAACTTGACCTTTGCTCTACTCTGCTCTATCCTACCTACATTGTTCTATTATGTTCTGTCCTGTTCTAATATGTTCTGCTCTACCCTATTATGTTTTGCTCTGCTCTTCTTTGTCTGAATTATGAAGAGGAAGAAATGATCGAGGATGTATCATACTGACTCAAAGTCAGTCTCAGAGTATGTACCATTGGTCCCAGACCAGTCTCAACCAACCCGAAATCATCGTCATAGTGGGTTCAACTCCTACCACTGGTCCCAGACCAGTATCATGCTCCACTAACTCAAAGTCAGTCTCAGAGTGCATACCACTGGTCCCAGACCAGTCCCAACCGACCCGAAGTCAGCATCATACTATGTACCACTCCTACCACTAGTCCTAAACTAGTCATATTGATCCTATATCAATGAAGGTAATCCTAGCATAGGGAGTACGGTAGATACAATAATGCATCCATCGATACTACTATGGTCCCTATCCTCATTTCCTTGCTCATTGATTAGATGAGAGGTACTTCCCATGAGTCCCAGACTACATGGGTAGGATTCCTTGACAGGAGATCTTAATCAATCCTATCCTCATAGGAGAACTAATCATCCTGCTACATAGTCACCATGGAGAACACATCATCTAGGCCTCACAGGAGAACTAATCATCCTACTACATAGTCGCTCATGGGCTGTACATGTGTACCACCAAGGGATGGTGAATCACCCTGTGATCATATGTCGATCTAAGAAGTACCTCGCAGCCCCCCGGGGCTCCCAGAGCTCAATACATCATTCAGGACCCTCATCAAAGGGTCTTTGAACGAAACCAAGTCCTTCTCAGAAAGTCAAATATTTGACATTTCATACGGGTTTTGTCAGAATGTCGGCAACCTGTTCATCTGTACTGATATGTTGGAGCCTTATAGCTCCCCGCTGCACCATA
The DNA here is from genome assembly GCA_000404065.3 of Pinus taeda. Lineage (NCBI taxonomy): Eukaryota > Viridiplantae > Streptophyta > Pinopsida > Pinales > Pinaceae > Pinus > Pinus taeda. The sequence continues at coordinate 242,657 of APFE031366874.1, forward strand.
TCTCGAATATAGTGATACCTAATATTGATATGCTTGGAGCGATCATGAAATACGAGATTCTCTGACAAACGAATCCCACTCTGGTTGTCACATAGGATCATGGTAGTATACAATGTAAATCCAAATAACTCACTGAAAACCTTTTGCAACTAGACTGCCTCATAGGAGGCCATGCTAGCAGCAATATACTCTACTTCGGTGGTGCTCAAAGCCACCGACTTCTGCTTCCAGCTCATCCAGGATATCGAAGCAGATCCCAAGGAGAAACAATACCTGGAATTTCTCTTACGGTCCTCCACATTGCCTGCCCAATCAACATCAGTGTATCCAAGTAGTCTCACATCTCTAGCAGTGCATCTTAACCCACATGTAATTGTGCCACGAAGATATCTTAATAGATTCTTGGCACCAATCTAATGTATGTGGTGAGGTTCAAGCATATGTTGACTCAACGTGTTGACTGCGAAGCATATATCTGGATGGGAGTTCACTAAGAACATTAATGCTCCGATGAGTTGCCAATACTCGGTAGCATTTCATAAAATACGTCTAGCAACACTACCACTTAGCTTCTTGAAGTGAAGCTCCATCGGGGTAGTTACAGGCTTACAGTCTACCATACCAAAGCTTTCCAATATCTTCACCACATATTTTCCTTGAGATAGGAAAATTTCCCTTGGCTTCTGCGAGACTTCAAGTCCTAGGAAATAGCACATCAGTCCTAGATCCTTCATTTCAAATTCAGAAGCCAACTCCCTCTTACATTTGTGAATAAAAGGGTCTGCGCCTATTAGGAAGAGGTCATCCACATACAACACCAGTATGAGAGGTTTTTCATCTTTAACCTTAAAGTAAAGGTTAGGATCAGCTTCATTCCTGGTGAATCCCAACTTCATCAAGTAGCTATCGATCTTGTCACACCATGCTCAAGGTGGTTGCTTCAGCCCATAGAGAGCTTTGTTCAACCTGCATACATGAGATTTTTTATCATAAATCTCAAATCCTTCGGGTTGCTCCATGTAGACCTATTCTTTGATCGAACCATGCAATAATGCAGTCTTGACATCCATCTGATGTAGGTTCCATCCTTGTGAAGCCGCAAGGGCTATGATCGAGTAGATGGTCATATATATGGCAACAGGTACAAATATCTCATCATAGTCTATACCTTCCTTCTGGGAGAAATCACGGTCAACAAAACGAGCCTTATAATTTTCCGTACTTCCATCTATTGCATGCTTTATCTTGTAAAGCCATTTAGAAGTGACAATTGTCTTGCCCTAGGCTCTAGGAACTACTTCCTAGACATCATTCTTCATAATAGACTCATATTCTTCAGTCATAGCATCCTTCCATACTTGATGCTTGACGGCATCTGAGAATGATGAAGGCTCATTTTGTATGATCGTGCTCATGATGGTCAGGTACCCCTGGTACCTGTTAGGTTTCTTACTATCACGGAAGGTTCCTCGAGGTGTAGCATGTCCTTCAGCATCATCAAGTAGCCCCCTAAGCCATGAAGGCCTCTTCCTAGAAGAGGAAGGCTCATGTGGAGGAGGATTAATCGGATCCATGGGTTCTTCCACATCAGGAATTGTTTCATCATCCTTTTCTTTTGGTTCCCTGGTATCAGCTTCTTGAGAGCTCCTCAAAGTTGGAAGGTTGTCCACCTTGCTGAGAGCCATATCTTCGTCAAAGATGACATCATGACTAATCATGACTTCCCTTTGACCGGCTACATAGATTCTATAGCCCTTAGTATTTTCTCCATAGCCCATGAAGGTTCCTTTCTTTCCAGATGCACCCAATTTATTACATTTCTCTTTCAGCACATGAAAATATACAGGGCTTCCAAAAATTATAAAATGAGATATGTCAAGTTTCTTATCGGTGAACATTTCTTCAGAGTCTTGGAACCCAATGCTTGATGAGGGCATCTATTTTGTACACATACAGTGGTGTTTGCAGCTTCGGCCCATAGAAACTTTGGAAGTCTTTGATCATGGAGCATGGCACAAACAACTTCCACAATCATACAGTTCTTTTTTTCCGCACACCATTTTGTTTAGGAGTATATGGTGTAGTAGTCTCCCTCTTAATGCCAGCCTCTTTACAAAAATCATGGAACTCATTAGATTCATATTCATTCCCATTATCAGTCCTTAAGATTTTGATCTTCTTTTCGGTTTAATTCTTGAAGGTGAGAAAAGCTCTAATGCCAAATTTTGGATTGAAGATATGTGTCACAAGACATCACACCTAGCGTACTTCCGCCAACCTGATATAATGAATCAACTCGAAACCCATGAAGGTATATTTAACATTATTTTTCTATATACGTACCTTGCCATCGCTGAAGGTTACCTTGTAGCCTTTGTCTTCCATTACTGAGATGGACACCAAGTTCTTTTTGAGGTCAGGTACATATAATACATCCTGTAAGTGGATCATATTACCTTGATTCAATTTGAGAGAGACATTGCCTACACCTTTCATGAGATATTTCATGTTATCTCCAAGGATAATTTCAAGGTTAGTTTCTTTTTCTATCAAATTATGGGGAACTTCTTTGTAACCAGTGAAGTGCCTTAAGGCACCACCATCAATAAGCCAAATTCCCAATGAGTCTGAAGGAGCAGAGGTAGATAGAGCAATTGGTAGATAACATTCATCCTACTTATTTTCAACAATTTTGGATTCCTACCTAGAATTTCTAACCTTCTTGAATGGTTGTCCTCTTCCTTGATTACCAACACTCCTTTTACCTTTGCTATTGAATTTTCCATTCCTTCGATTGCCATGAGAGGGATTTTGATCATCGTCTTGATGTGAGTCCTTTCTATCAGGGCACTCCCTTGCATATTGACCTGCTTTATCGCAAATGTAGTATCGTCCTTTTCTTCCACCCTTAGGTCTAGCCTTTCTTTTTTATTTAGTCCTAGAATTATTTCTTTTCTTAGCATGAGAAGAAAAGGCAGTAGAAGGACATTTAGGCATGGGCATTTCTTGCTCTTCTACCCTTGTTTCTTCTTGAATGCATCTAGCCATTAATTCCTCGAAACCGGGAATTACATTATTGTTCAGAAGAGTAGTCTTGAACACATACCATTCGGATGGTAATCCTCCAAGATTCGTGGGTGCCATTTCCCTATCATTAATAGTCTCCCCAATAGATAGGAGATTGTTCTTGATCTCAGTGATTCTTAGGAAGTAAGCTTGCATACTCTCATCTTTTCCCTTCTTAATTTCCTTTAGATTATTGCATCATTAAATTTAAATAAAATCACCAGTTTATCGTAGATTTCCTTGGAGGTGTTTAGGCCAGAGATGTAGGCCACCAAGTGCTTCTCGATAGAATCCCGAATGATCTTCTTTTGTTTTACTTCACTGGTTTTCCATTTGTTCTTGGCAACAACGGGTGCATTTGATGGAGGCTCAACAATATTACCTCTCACATGGTCCAACACTCCTTGATCTTCTAAGGTTAGATCGATAGACATCTTCCATCCATGATAGTTAGCTTTCTCACGGAGCTTGTCTTCGGCAGGGAAGAGTGTTGAGGACCCCATAGTTCTTTTAGGATAGCCTTGCCAATATTCCCTCTCGTGATTGCTCTTGCTCTTGCTCAGGCTTTGTCTTCACCTCAACTCTGATACCATGTTAAGTTATGGTATGTTCTATGCTTATAAAAGTTTACTTATCTCTCTTATTATTATCTACAGATTAGCAATCACATGTACATAAAGTAAAGTACAGATAGAACATTAAATGATTGATAGAAAACAAGCCAAGACAAGAGACACAAGATATGGTGGCTAGACAGGGACAAACCCTAATGTGGGGAAACCCTTTGATCAACTCTTCCTTTATCTTCAATAATCCAGCAGAGAGAAATAGTACATAAATCTGATTTACATCAGCAGCAACAAACCCTAGATCAGTCCCAAACTAGGGCCAACAATATCTTGCAAACCGACCGTCGGATCAGCTTGATTCCACCACCAAAAATGTGATCTTCAGAGGAGATCCAGATGGACCTATAGTGAAATTCTGAGGAGGGAGACTTCTAGTCAACGCTGGTAAAACTTTGGTTCTGCAGTTACAGCCCTACAACTACATCCTTCCTTCCACGTGTGTGAGAGAGAGTCTCTTTTTTGCGCAGTAGAGAAGAGCCTCTTTTTTGCGCAAGAGAGAGAGAGAGAGAGATGTGATGGGATGAGTGAGTCCAAATGAGGAAAATACCTCATGTATTTATACACAACTATTGATGTTTGAATAGATGCGACTGTTGGGCTTCTTAGCCTACATGAGTTGTAGGTCAGCTTGATAATTATTCCATAATCAAAATAAATTCATATCTCCATGAATACTAATTGGAATCGGATGATATTTAGATCAATCCTACACCTCTTGATGAGAGGAATCTAATTAAAATATTATCGGCCATGAATAAGATGACCCACATGGAGTTTGGCCCTAGTTGCCAATTTTAACAATTAGAAATGGTTTTTTTTTTTTTTTTGAGTAATTAAGTCTTTAAAATATCGAAGGAACATTGCAAAATCTAAACTTGTGGTTGAAGCGTTTATTTCATGCATCATACATCTATATCAAATTTGACTACACAACTAATCCTTTCAACTAAGTTAGTTTTCAAATATGACACCTCATTGCATGTGTGCCCAACGACAAAATAAATGATTAATAGGTTAGTAACTACACACATTAATTTGAATCTTTGTTGAGTTGGATGGTTGAATGAACTATTTATACTTTATAATGGTTTTGGGGATTTCAATATGGATTCAATTTAATTAGCATCTGGTATTTGTATTTGTAAAAGTTTGTAATAAGAATTAGTAATATATTGAATAATTTTGTGAGCATGTAAGTATTAACAAGCTACATAGTAGCGAGTACCTACTGCCCAGTTTAAATATAGCTAAATTAAACTAAAAAACTATGTAGATTTGGCAAAATGGAAGCCTATAAGTGCATGCAAAAACCAGAAACCAAAACTAGAAGAAAAAATAGGTAAAGTTGGAAAAAAAGAGATTAGAAAAGAAAATGGGGGTATAATTAATGATATCGACTCAAAATCTACATGTTTTATACTTTTTTTAGATTAGAAATAAATATTTAGGAATTATACCATACCCAAAAATATATTCAATTGTTTGTAAGCTAGATATACCAATAACTTATGATTTAAAGGTTTGAGGTATTTCAAGGCACATCAAAGACGATCTCTATCCGAGAGGGCAGTTACCCTTCTAGCCTTATCACCATAAGCCAACATGTCAATTGTGAGAATTGAACCCAATTAGATAGGAAGACAAATAGCCCACCCTATCACCCAAGCTATAAACCCTTAGGCATGCTCATGACATTTAACAATAAAATGAAAGGAAAGCCTCTGAAGACTTCAACTTTATGTGAATCCTCATGCCTAAATGTCACCTTAGGTGGAATAAATATGAGAAATACATATTAAGGCCTTCCCTAATCATTAAAATGAGTGGACTGAAATGTCAAATGCATACATGGTGCAATATACACTAACCTAAATTGTTAGTTTGAAGATGGAAAAGGATGAAATTTATACTAACACCAACCAAATATTTAGTCGTAGTGATTACAAAGTTGAGTGTTTTTAGGTATAAGGTGTAAAACTAAGCATAGTGAGACAAATGAAACAAGCACATATTTAATAAGAGACTTAATTTTGGAAATATTTTATTAAAATTATATTCATTCATTTTAATTAATTTAACCAAGATGACTAAAGAATAAGTTGATTGAGACATTTTATAATGGAAGTTAGCATATCAAATGTTATGGGTAAATACTACTAATCCATAAATTAGGTATTATGAATAATTTGAGTCGGTCTAATGATTAAAAAAATGTATTTTCTCATAAGAGGTTATTGATTCAAATCTAAAGTGGAGTAGAACGTGTGCATCTTAATATACTTTAATAGTCAAATTGTTAAATGAAGAGAGATCATTGTCTCCTACACTAAAGAGTCTGATACACCAATTTGATGTGTAATTTCATGATGACCTTAAAATTAAATTTTTCTTATTATTATTATTATTTAAAAAAAAATTAAAATTAATCTAATTACTCTTTAACAAAATAAAAATTAAATTTAACATCAAAATATTAATTAACAAACAAAATAAAGAAAACAAAAAACAATAACGGTTAACAAATAAATATCCACTCCAACTCAATAAAAAAAGACACATCAATATTGGGACTTAGGACTTCTTATACTTTGGCTCCTTACATAATCATATTGTTTTCCCAAACAAGGGGAAGCAAGGGGAATCATGTTGATAATGGTATCAATATTTCATTTTTAAATTACAAGCTAGAAGTCTTATTATTAGTATAAATTATAATTAAATTGTACGTTATAACTTTTGTGTAGCCATCTTGTATGATGTTGTTTTAAGGATGTAACTCTCCTGTCATCAACACATTAACACCTAAATTCTCGATGACGTGTCATAATCAACTGTCCTTTCTCTTTTACCATAATACGTGGATATGTCACATCGACATGGATGCATTGTGTATATATACTCATGTGGCTTGTGTACACAATATGAATATGATGGGATTTTTTTTAAAGAGGTTAAAAGGTTTGGGAGCAATATATGATAACAGTGCATATTTTGATAAATATTAAATATAAAGTGGATTGTACAATAGTAATTAATGATGAAATACGTTGAAATTAGTTTCTATCATCATTACACAATAAGATGTGAAACATTTGAACCAATAATATTTGAGATGAATGAATTTAAATTTTATTTAAAAATAATAAATTTCATTACATAATGTTAAACTTTGCATAAAATAATTTTTTCAGGAAAAGGGAAACTAATAGCAATTCAATGAAAAATTGAATGCGTAAAAAATGGTTAAATATTCTCTACCAATATGTGTATTTTACTTGTAGAATTAAAGATAAAATTTAATGTACATGGTCATATATTATATTATAACAAGAAACATATCTTGTAATGAAAACCTTGTCTTCCTAATTTTGATTGTAAGTGTTTTATTTAGAAGAATCCATAAAAGGTCATGCAATCGTGTAAGAAAATCTCATAATAATTCAAAAGATATCACACAATTTTATAAAAAATCTCATTAATTATTCAAATCTATGTTTACTTAAAGGCAGAGTTATGGGATTGGAAAATGATTAAAGTGATTTTTGGACTCGTAATTTGTCCAATGATGCTATGGGTGTGAATTGTGGGCTAGCAGCACCCCCATCTCAAAATGGAAATAAATTGAGAAAATCCAAAAACACTTGATCGTGAAAAAGTTCAAAATAAAAAGTTCAGTACCTTATGAGATAATGTTGAGTGAAATAGGAGCAACTCCCATCCAATAAATTGCTATGGTGCATCTCATAAGATATCTAGAAATAATTGAGAAAATGATAGTAATTAGATGGCCTAATGTTATCTTCAATGAAGGCATGAGAGAAAGAAAGAAAACATGGATGAAACAAATCTACACATGGAAGAAAAAATGGAATGACTACCTCAATGCTTGTCCCACAAATAGTAAGGAGCTAAAGGATTTTTATATCAAGAAGTTTCATAAAAAGGTATGGGGAAAGATTTGGGTAGAAAGAAGAAGTACTACATTGAGGAATTCAACCCTACGTGTGTTCTACAACAAAAATAGTTCATTGGAGCTAGCATTTCATGGAGGGTGTTATCACAAAAATCCAGATCTTGATAGGCTGCTGATTAGGTAGACCTTGAGTAACTATTTCAAACCAATTTTTGGTTGAGGCTTAGCCTCATCAACCTGAGAGGGCTCTCTCACTAGGTTAAAGATTTTACTTTGAAGATTAGATGGCTAACTCTATGAAACAAGTGAAGACATATGAATGGTTGAACACAATCAGTAAACATCCAATGGGCTTATGGAGTCAAGAAATGATTCAGTATGACAATAAAATTAGCTTTACATGGAAGTCAGGGCATTTAGAATTCAACATATGGAGAGTACATCAGTAGTATAAAGGAAAACACAGTCTAAAAATGTACGAAGGAAGTTAGAGCAGAACCAATGAATTCTAAGTAATCATACATTCATACCACTGTAATTAATGAGAAGAGGAGAACCATAAGACATTTTGAACATTGAATTCCTTCTAAATCCTGAGAAGCAAAGCCAAATACTGTATTACTTAAAACAAAGTTTTACACAAAAGCACCATCTGGGAGTTCTTTACAAAAAATTCCAACCCTTTGTGAATTACATATTCTCCAATATATAGAGTTATTTACCTAACTTATATTCCTCCTCCAGCATGAGGGGAATTCGAATTATTCCTACTATCTCACCTATTGACACTTAAAACTAACTATTAAATGCAAATGACAGCTAACTAGCAGTCCTAGACACCTAATACAACTAGGAGTGTAACTCCTTATTATGATTACAACAACATTATCTAAACATTTAAAGAATTATTTGACAACTACAACCTCATGAAGTCGAATTTGATGAAGCCTCCCACGTTGTGACCTGATCGCTGATGACAAACCCTAGAATTTAGGGAACATGTTTCCCTGTTTTTAGGTTTAGGATCTTTGAAAATTAGCACATGGGACAGATTCTTTATATTCTCATCCACGAAATATTTTATGAAACTGAAGGAGGGTTTTTAATTTCATGATGTCTAGAACAAAAACCTCTCTTGGTTTTTAAAACACTTCTCCAGCTATCCAGAATCTGTCCTTGAAAAACACGTGTAAAGCAGGAAATATTTGTTCTCTGAAATTAGGTTTTCAAAGAAAGCTTAGTATCTCCCAACTGATAATACTGGTGAAGAAAGTGATATAGGTTATTGTATCTAGAGAATTGATGAAGAGACACCTCCCTCAGAATTTCAAAATACCGTTTCTTGTAACCAGAACTTGATCTTGAAGAAGACTGCTAAAACTAGAAGACAAAGCTTGAGTTTTAGTAGTTTCGTAGCACACGTTGAACCATAAATTCCTCCCACCTTAGAACGAATTTGGAAAAAATGAAATATTTTTTGTAGTTAATTATGTTAGGAAGAAAAGCCTCTTTCAGTTTTCAAAATGGAGTTCTCCGTTGCTCGAGAAACTTTCTGGAAGTTGACTAGTAAAAGCAGAAAACAGAGTTTTTTATGCTAAAACAGGCTTTTTCAAGGGTTTCGTAGCGCGCTATGAAAACACTGATTTCGTAGCACAAAACATGATTTTTACACTGTCTGCAATAAGAAAACGTGGATTCATAGCTAATTGAAAACTTTCTCCAAAATGATGTGAGATATGACTTCTAAACACATGGTGAGGCTTCTAGGACATGGAATGAGGCTGTCAAACTTTATTTGGAAAAGAGATATGACCTTAAAAGACTTCTAACCTTATGACTTAACCCTTAAAGCATGAGCTGACCTAGAGACCCTTTAACACCATGACTAGAAGAAGGGTTTGTAAATGAGAATGACACTTTTGAGACTCTAATCCTATAAGACTATGACTAGAAACAAGGCAAACTTTCCAAAGTTTAGAAACAAGAATTTTAGGGTGATAACAGTGACTCCACTAGGGATAGTGTGATCTTGTGGTATACTACAAACTTGTAGTTCCAGTGCCGCTATCCATCCTCTAGGATAAAACTCTGAACTTCTGCCCAATCTGCTCCTCAAGCCTTTAATGATTTCTGAAAGAAGAATTCAAACTGCACCTACTTAAATAGATGCTCAATCAACCTACCCTGAGCTTATTTTCACATTCCTACCTACCCTATCAACTGCAATCTCCACTTGTAGCTCAAGGAACGTGAAACTTCCAATGAAGCCAATCCTCGATCTGATATGACACTTGAATCTCTTGATTGTACTTGAAGCAAAAATAAACCAGATACCGAAATAACTAAGGCAACATGAGGTGTAACTGTTCTTCAAGATGAAAATATAACTGGAAGCCTGAACAATAAATCTTTTCTATGTAGTCAGCTATAGGGTCCCAAAATACATGATCAACTTGATGATCCTCATAACATCTTGTTACTTCTAACAACTGATCTTCAGTCACACAACATTTATTTGATATGATATACAACTGCTTTTCTGAATGATTCCCACAAACAATGTAATTTTCTTCATTATAAAGGTCATCCTTTGATGCAAGCTGCTGCAAGGAATTACAAAAATGAACAACCTTTTCCTCTGCCTGAGGGTTATAAAAAATTTCTTCCAGTATTTCGTCTTGGTTTTTGTAATCATTTTCATCTTTATTATGATCCGAACACTGACAAGTCTGCTGCATCTCTACATCAATCTCGAATGATATAATATGATTTTCATAAGTAAACCCCTGTTGATCTTCATGCTGCATTTCATAGGATGTTATCCTTTCTTCTTGTTGTTGAAATGTATTATTATGAAGAGCCTCTAAAATTTCTTCATCCATAAATTCATCATCATCATAACAATCCTCCAAATATTGAATAAAACTCATAGAATGTTTACAACAATCTTTGACCAGCAATAAGGAGGGATGACACTCTTTATACATGTCATAGAATACATCATGGAAATCAGCAAGAGAATATAATGAACCATTTTCCAAGCTTTTATACCAAGACCATGCTTTTCCTTCTAAAGTGGTCAAAAATATCCTCATGAGAAAATCTTCAGGGAACTGAACCTTAAGACTGCGTACATGCATATGGAACCTAACCAAATGAAGAGAAACGTTGTCTTTACTTTAATCTTTGAATATTGGAAGATCATCTAACCAATCAACCTTTGGCATAGGATTTGGAAAACCAGGGATATGAGACCAATTCATAGGGGCATACCTGGCATTCATTCTTGCAATGGAACTCATCTTGAAACTCATCAAGCTACTAATCTTCTAGCAGTGGAGTCACCTTCCAATTTTTTATTTGATGTGTGGAGTCACCAAGGTAGTTTTGCAGCCTCAAAAAGATGTCTGAGCTCCTGCTATCTTCAGAAGTTCAGCTTCTTAATTTCGGGAATGAATAGACTTTAGGCTCCCGGCAGACGCACCAAAATGTTATCACAAAAACCTGACCCTGATAGGCTGCTGATCAGGAAGACTTTGAGTAACTATTTCAAACCAACTTTTGGCTGAGGCTTAGCCTCCTCAACCTGAGAGGGCGCTCTCACTAGGTTAAAGATTTTACTTTGAAGATTAGATGGCTAACTCTATGAAACAAGTGAAGAAATATGAATGATTGAACACAATCAGTAAACATCCAATGGGCTTATGGAGTCAAGAAATGCTTCAGTATGACAATAAAATTAGCTTTACATGGAAGTCAGGGCATCTAGAATTCAACATATGGAGAGTACATCAGTAGTATAAAGGAAAACACATTCTACAAATGTATGAAGGAAGTTAGAGCAGAACAAATGAATTCTAAGTAATCATACATTCATACCACTGTAAGTAATGAGAAGAGGAGAACCATAAGATATTTTGAACATTGAATTCCTTCTGAATCCTGAGAAGCAAAGCCAAATATTTTATTACTTAAAACTGAGTCTTACACAAAAGCACCATATGAGAGTTCTTTACAACAAATTCCAACCCTTTGTGCATTACATCTTCTCCAATATATAGAGTTCATTACCTAACTTAGATTCCTCCTCTAGTATGAGGGGAATTTGAATTCTTCCTACTATGACACCTATTGACACTTGAAACTAACTATTAAATGAAAATGATAACTAACTAGCAGTCCTAAAGACCTAATACAACTAGGATTGTAACTCCTTATTATGATTACAACAACCTTATATAAACATTTAAAGCATTCTTTGATGACTGCAACCTCATGAAGTCCAATTTGATGAAGCCTCCCACATTGTCACCTGACTCCTGATGACAAACCCTAGAAATTAGGGAACATGTTTCCCTGTTTTTAGGTTTAGGATCTTTGAAAATTAGAACGTGGGACAGATCCTTTATCTTCTCATCCACAATATATTTTATGAAACTGAAGGAGGTGTTTTAATTCCATGATGTCTATAACAAAAACCTCTCTTTGTTTTTTTAAAAACTGCTCCATCTATCCAAAATTTGTCCTTGAAAAACACGTGTAAAATAGGAAAAATTTGTTCTCTGAAATTAGGGTTTCAAAGAAAGCTTAGTATCTCCCAACTGATAACACTTGTGAAGAAAGTGAGATAGGTTATTGTAGCTAGAGATTTTATGAAGAGAAACCTCCCTCAGGATTCCAAAATACCTTTTCCTGTAACCAAAACGGATCTTGAAAAAGACTGCTAAAACTAGAAGACAAAACTTGAGTTTCAACAGTTTCGTAGTGCAGGTTTAACCTTAAATTACTCCCACCTCAGAACGATTTTGAAGAAACTGAAAGCGGTTTTTGTAGTTCAGTATGTTAGGAATAAGATCCTCTTTCAAGTTTCAAAATTGAGTTTTCAGCTGCTCAGGAAACCTCCTGGAAGTTGACTAGTAAAAGCAAAAAACAAAGATTTTTATGCTGAAACAGGGTTTTTCAGGGAACACTGATTTTGTAGTGCAAAATAGGATTTTTACAGTGTCTGTGCTACGAAAATGTGGATTCATAGCTGATTTAAAAATTTCTCTAAAATGATGTGAGATATGACTTCTAAACACATGGTGAGGCTTCTAGGACATGGAATGAGGCTGTCAAACTTTATTTGGAAAATAGATATGACCTTAAAAGACTTCTAACCTTATGACCTAACCCTTAAAGCATGAAATGACCTAGAGATCCTTTAACACCATGACTAGAAGAAGGGTTTGTAAATTAGAATGACACCTTTGAGACTCTAATCCTATAAGACTATGACTAGAAACAAGACAAACTTTCCATAGTTTAGAAACAAGAATTTTAGGGTGATAACAGAGGGAAAAGGTTCTTATTGCTTAACTAAGGACCAACTCACATCAAATTCCGTATGAAATAGGATGATGGCCTAAAGAAGCTTTGGAAGAATAGCTGTGTACATTTTGCACGTCTGGGGTAGTGGAATTGGAAACAAATTTCATTTTGGAATGTGATGCATTCAAAGACATCAGAGAAAGTAATGAGAACATGTTACCTTCAGTTTCTTGGCATTGTCTTTTTAGTGAGGGGATTCTTAGAAGGTTGGGCTAGCTCATCATCAATTTGAATCAGAAAAGGATTGAATTGAAAAAAGCAAAAAACAAGGAAATAATGGTCCCATAGACTATTTTTAGTCTTGTGGACCTTAAAATATCATTTTCATTTTCATTTAATTTTAGTTTAAAGTGTTCTATTTAGAATAATCAATGAAACATTACTTGATCTACAAAGATACAAATGCAACAAATGGAGTTTTGTTCTCACTTAGACAAATGTTATTATCACATAGAGACAATTTTTTTTATTAAGAATAATTGAAAAAGAAGGAGAGATACTAGACATACATATAGTTTTTTGGTATAATGTAAGGTTGCCTTTTAGCTCAAAAAACATGGATTTAAGCTAAAACATGGAATAAAAGCAATTAAGGGAATGTTAGTATAGAGAATTGGGACAAAGAATTTATATAGAATCTAACAAGTCTTAAGACATGGATTTTAGGTGATGAATGGAATAATAATATACATAGGGAAATTGACTAAGGAACTTGGAAAGAATCTAGACAATTATGCATTTTAAAATAACTAGATTATTATTACTAAGAAAGAAAGCTTTAGGAAAGGTTATAGAAGTGAAGTGTATGATTTAAAAATTGTTTGGAGTTTAACAATTTTGAAATAATAAGGTTTGTTTCACAATTTTAACATGGATTATGATTGTTTCTTTCTAGTTTGGCAGTTGAATATAGGACCATACTAGGTGACATTACAAGTTTGTATGGTCGACCAAGGGGGAGAGTGACAAAAGATAAGTGGTTCTCCATTGTACACAACATTTAAGGGCCCCAAGGGTTAGTTCAATTGGTTGAGGTCTCATTGCTAAAGTACCTTTCCATTGGGAGGTCATAGGTGTATGTTTTAACCCTGTACATAAATTACCTGCATACAAATTCTAAAAACAAAAAATATAGAATGACAAGAGCTTACAACATAAAACAGATATACAAAGATATTTTCCCCTGGATCCCAAAACCAAGACTACTAGATTGATTTTTCATTATGTTCCTTACAATGTCACAATACATATATATACATGTTGAAGCATCTATAAACCCCAATCCATTAAACTTGGATTAGAACATAATCATAGTTCCCTTGATTGGATCTACAAAATACCATAGACATAAAACCATCATACCCAAAACCATGTGCGAAATACATGCACAAAACCATAGGTAGGTCCGCCCACCTAATATAGGGTCCAAAACATTTTTCTCGGGATGCAGCCTCAGACCTTGTGCTGACAGGCTACCGCCCCCTTGCATACCCCCCGACATGGGGGGTAGCTGGACCCCTTGTGACCCCCTGGTAGCTCCTGATGCAACGTACAAGGTTGGCTATCGCCCCCTATAACCCCCCCATGCGTGGGGTAGTCATGGAAAGAATATAACACAACCCAACATTCTCCCACTTGTTGTTTTCTTTCCACAGGGGGCCACAGGAGAGCTTAGTCATTGATCCAACCCTGCAACACCCATTATTTCTCTACACCAAGAGAAATTCTCAGTGCTCATAGATTTTTTCAATGCATTTATAGTATTCTTCAAAGTGTCCATCTTTACAAACAAAACCTTTTTTTCCTCAACCATATCCCTCACAAAGTGATACTAAACATCAATGTGCTTTGTCTTTGAATGATAAGCAGGGTTCTTTGCCAAGAAAATTGCACTTTGGCTATCACAAGCTATCCTTATAGCTCGATGTACTAACCCCATACTTGAACACAATCTCTGCAACCAAACTTCTTCCTTGCTTGCATGAGTGGCTGCCATGTATTCTGCCTCTGTAGTTGAAAGTTCAGCTACAGACTATCTCTTACTCATCTAACTGAATGCACCTTCAAATAGGTTGAAAACATACCCACTTGTAGATCTTCTATCATCCATATATCTAGCTCAGTCTGCACCAAAAAAGTCACATATGTCCAAAACTCTTTCTAATCTTGATCTTCCTTGGTAGCATTAACCCATAATCACTAGTACCACAATAATACCTAAAAACCCACTTCACTGTTGTCCAATGCTCCTTCCATGGCTTTGACATAAACATGCTCA
This sequence comes from Pinus taeda, assembly GCA_000404065.3. Taxonomy (NCBI): domain Eukaryota; kingdom Viridiplantae; phylum Streptophyta; class Pinopsida; order Pinales; family Pinaceae; genus Pinus; species Pinus taeda. Next base: position 257,913 of record APFE031366874.1, read on the forward strand.
ATACTCCCATTGCATGTGCAATGTATGGTCTAGTATAAACCATTGCATACATCAAGCTATCTAATGCACTTTCATATGGAACACGAGACATGTCCTCTTCCTCTTCTTGTGTCTTGGGACACTGTTCAATAAATAACTTTACACCTACAGGAATGGGAACCTTCACAAGTTTTATCCTGCATATTAAACCTCTGTAGTATTGTCTTGACATACTTCCTTTGGTTTAACCAGAACTTCCTCTTTGCCTGATCACATTTAATTTGCATGCCCAAAATATAGTTTGCAGCACCAATATCTTTCATGTCGAATTTGGAGGACAATTGGGTCTTCAAATCTGTTGTGGCCACCAAAAATCCCCCTTCTTATTTAGTGTTATTACTAATACTAAATAAGTGGGGACCCTTAGTCAAAAAATTAAAAAAATGAATTAGTGCTAACATTTCCTTTTTAATAAACCTCACCATCATAAACTTAGGAAAATCCCTTTGCAAAATCTAAAAAAGCTTAAGTTTCATGGTGAGAAAAGATAAAGTCACTCCTTAAGGAATATCGCATCGCAGAAAGGATAACAGGATTCCTTCTTACAAGCCAAACTCTAAGTATGCGAGATTGCGATGCAAGATTACATAATGAAAAACAAATATCGCATCGCATGCCTTCAAATGCACTTCCGCTGGAAAACCGCAGAAAACGCTGATATGCGATGATGCATATCGCAAAATCGCACATCTCAAGAAATACATTAACACGAAATAAGCACATACTACGATTACGCGATGTTGCGACAATGCGATATTGCGATATCGCGATATCGCAATAGAGTGACAAAGCGATCTTACAAAAGAATGACAGTGCGATATTGCGATATGGTGATATTGTGATATTGTGATAATGCGATACAGCGATCTGCGATATTGTGAAGCAAATCGCAGAATTATTCCATCACAAAATCTCTCGGCTCACTCTTTGAAAACTGTTTCATAAAACAAGACCTGGTTATGCGCTTTAATGCTAATTAATGAGGTAGTTGCTAGTTGTTAATGAAATACGATTTTGTGTTTATCCAGAAACCAGTTCACGTAAGGTGATACACTTTTGCATGTCTTTGGAATTTTAAAGCTTTCCTGTCATTATTCCTTATTATTACTCTCACCTCACTTGTAAACTGCAGGAACAAAAAACAAAGAATTATACGAAGCAATATACAGGAAACTATGGAGAAGAAAGGCAAGGCTCTGATGTCTGAAGTTAAAGAAATGGCACCTTTTTACATAAACACCGCATGCAATAGGGACGCGGATATTTCCACTTGGAAAGGCATGTATAATATACTTGAGAAAGAGAATCCTAAGGTAATGGGGGTTACGACTACTGCAGGCTCACATAATTCTTTTGAAGCATTAGTTGCAGACTTAGCTTGTTCGTTCCTATACCAGCTAGCGACGAGGCCTAAAATTATCCCCTATACAGACATGGTTAAATGGGTACTGGACAGCGCTGACATAAAAAATAGACAGTTTAAGACTCAGGGTCAAGAGCTCTCGAAATCATTATTTTTACAAAATTTCAACTTTACATCCGCTACAAGGAAAGCACGCAAGAGGCGAAAATCACACCAAGGAAGCTCGGATTAAGAAATGGAGGCAGTTTCCGATCGCTGGGTAAAACTTCTCAAAATGGAAAGCTTCTAATTGCTCAGCTACTTGTAAGTCCCAGAAATTCAGAAAAAAAGTATGTAAAGATAAAAAGGGTAAATTTTGAATATAAAAACAAGCGGGTAATGGTCAAAAATATCCTCAAATTATTTAGTGAAAATCCACACAGTCTGTAATATTACTCTCAAAGCATCATCGGTTCTGTCGAAGATTGGCACAACTCTTGCTGATTCCAATTTTTGCAGCACAGTTAAGGCTAAAGTCAGTAATCAACTTTTCGCAATCAAATGATGAATTGCATGCTTGCGGATGCTAAGGAGCAGATACAAAATAGTTAGATATTTAGATTTAATTTTAGAAATAGTTTTGCTTTATTTTGTCTACAGAAAGGACGGTCATTTAAACCATATCCTGTATTTTTGTAAATAAGTTATTTTTAGATGTAGTTAGTAGTATTTAAACCCTTCTCATGCATTTAGAGAAGGGTCTAGAAATTTATCAAAAAATTGTCCTCAGAACATGCACTTTTGCACCCTCTGAGGAGGTTTTGATGAATGAATGGAACAGGATTTATTGATTTTTGCATTTGATATCTGCTATTGATGTTGCACTTCTGTACTCTTAGTGGATGTTGGATTAAGAAGAGATAAATCATTGTCGCTTGAAGCTCATGAGTAGAACTAGTTATAAATGGTACTTCTATCTCTTAACTATTTCTATTGCCTGTGTTAAAGCGATATTTATGTTCAGTTGTTTATATGTTCATGCATGAATTCCTGAGTTATCATTTGGCACTTTTGTACGGTGATAGCTATTTATTTGTGCTTAATATATGAGTAGCTTACTGTGTGATATGTTTTTCACAACTGTTTCGCCTAACTTTTTATGTGAAGTGGTTCATTTATATTAATTATTTTCTTATAACAGTTGAATAATCTTTATTATCGATTGTTATTTGAAATCATTTTAGATCGCACAGAAGAAATATTACACCCCGGGTTAGTATAGACTTAGAAGTTTCTATTTTATTAGAATCCAATTGCATGTCATTAAATTAAAGTTAGAATTAGAGAATCTTAATTAGGAACTGTTAAACCAGAAACATCAATCTTTCTCACGCACACACTTAAATTAGGAAACTGGTCCGATATCCCCAGTTGGACCCGCTATACCAAACGGAAAAGGAGCTACCAACCAAGGTCTGGACCGGGCAGGTATCCCCCTTGTTGCTGACCCGATTTTCAGGGCTTCAACATATCTGGCACTAGAAGGAGGGCCAGAACTATGAATGGAAAGTAAGTGCAAATCAAAATACCATTCTGAGAGTAAATCGCCCTCACCATCTCCCCCGACTTCTCCATTGCATTTAGAATCTTCAAATCCACAGTCAGAAGTTGTAGGATCAACAATCACTACTACAAACGCTGACATTTCAGAACAATCTACTATTGAACCTCCTAAAGTTGAATCTTTGATTCACAAACTTCAAGGATTTTCTATATCTCCTCCAAGATCTGATAAATCTCAAGGCAGCATGACTTCGCAATATAACCCTGCTCATCCTTTGACCAAATTAAAGAGCAAAACGTTTGGTGTTCAGCTAACTGAGTTACCTCTACCCACTAGGAAAAGAGCAAGGAAATCACCTAAAGAGTTCAATAGCGAGACTCTCTCATCATCATCATCCATCCCAAATTCCTCACCACAAAGTCAACCATCCACTCCTCCACTTCAGATCATTGTCCACCAGCATACTGGTATTTCCACATCTCCTTCTCAATCATCCGGAGTTATAATACCCTCATTTCCTCAACCTCAGGGATCATATTCTGCACTTCCTTCTGTTAGTAAATCAGTGATGGCCCAATATCCATGGAATAACCCAGGGGTAGTCCTAATGCCTGCACCCTTGAGTCAACTGCCAGCCCATCCTAAAAAATGGCTGCCTAAGTTGAATCCTGAAGAAGGCATGCTAGCGGAAGAGCATATTAATAACTTTATGCTATCTATAAACCTTAACAGAGTTACTAATGAAGATGTTGTTGTTCTACTTTTTCCTTATACTCTTCAGGGAACAGCTAGATCATGGTATTTTTCATTACCATCTGGATCTATCACCAGTTGGGATATCTTCCAGGAACAATTCCTCATTAAATTTGGCGATGATAGGTCTACAACGACGCTAATTAGTGACCTGTCAAACCTTAGGGCCCAGTCAAAAGAACCCATCAAATATTTCAATTCACGTTTCAATAAACTGTTAAACAAAATTCCTAGTACTTCCAAGCCCAACGAAGAAGTGAGAAGTGAATGGTATATCACAGCTTTACCATCAAACATAGCAATCTTCGTGGATATGGCTAATAAAACAACTTTAGCTAAAAACATGAAAGAAGCAATAACAGTAGAGAAATGTATAATAGCCCTAGAAAAGAGAACCACGTTAGAGGAACGGAAATCAAAGAAGGTTACTTTCAAAGAAGATCCCAAGAAAAAAAAATCGAAAGATCCATTCGATTTAGAAGGATTGCAAAAAGTTTTGAAGACCATGTCTAACGAAATGGTCAAAATCAAAAAACAAGTAGCAGAAACTTCTTCAAAAAAGCCCTATAGAACTTTTAAGAGAAACCCTTCAACAGATTCAAAGCCTCCCAATGCTATTATAAGTGTGGAATCCGAGGAAGAAGAAGAAGAAATTGCTACTGAAGGGAAAACCGATGATGAAGAAGTTGTAGAATTACAAGGAATGTGGGATTTCATCCTCCCACAAGAAGAGGATCAAGAAGCATTCCCAGTTAGTACACGAAGTGGAAATCACCTAGATCCTCCTCAAACTACCCCTACGCCAAAGAGCGCAAGCTCGACAATGAAGGATAAAGTCGCAACCAAGAAAACGACACCCAAAGCAATTCAAACCAGCCCAGTCCAAGCAGATTCATCTACTCCATCTAAAACGCTGATCATTTCGGATGAAATGGAGTACAATATCCTAGAAGACATGAAAAAGACTAGGGCCAAGATTACTCTTTACGAATTGAGCAAGTTAAAACACCAGCAAAAGATACTTTTGAAAGAGTTACATGCTGTGCCAGTTGCACCTTTGCCTGCCGCTATAATTTCTCAAGCTTCCCATGATATGGGAAGACCCCCGACTAATGTGATTAACAAGATTGATCCAAATGATGTTGCATTAATTGGAGGTAGATCGAGATCTCATACTCCCCCCTTTCTTCTTACTTATGAAATTTTTAATAAAAATGTGCATAATTGCTTAGTGGAATCGGGAGCTTCATCGAATATTTTGCCAAAGTCAATATGTACAAAATTGAACGTTCAACTGCAGAAGTCTGCTGCACGCATAGTCCAACTAGATCGATCGCAAGTCGAAGTGATTGGAGAATTAAATCAGGTTACCATAAGGCTGTCATCCAACCCAAAGGTATGTCAAGTTATCGACATTTTAGTTGCTGACATCCCAGAATTTTATGGCTTAATTCTTAGCAGGGATTGGTCAGAAAAACTTCATGGATACTTCGCAACCGACTGGTCACAGATGTGGCTGCCCTACAATGGTAAACCCAATCAAATAAAAGTTGAATGAGAAAGACATCAGAAATACATAGTAACGGAGCTAGAGGGAGAGAATGAACTAGTAGCATATAACAATAATATTATTGGCAATTACTCAGTAGATTCTTTCCTAGGGAATTTTAATGCTCATACGTCACCTTATTTAGAACATTCTGTTTTATCCCAAGTCAAAAATTTTTCTCAAACATATAGTTCTAAATGTATCAATTTTTTAGATAGTCCTTAAATAAATCTTTATTTTGGAAATTAGTTTTTGATGGTTCTAAATCTAACGAAGGAGCAGGAGCAGGATGCGTGCTAGTTAGTCCAGAAGGAGATAAAACTATGTTAAATTGCAGACTTGAATTTGATTGCACCAACAATACAGTGGAATATGAGGCTTTAGTCCAAGGGTTGTACAAAGAAATTGGATTAAATGTCAAATACCTTCAAGTTTTTGGAGACTCTGAAATTGTAGTTAGATAGGTACGTAATACTATACATTGTTTATCAGTTCATTTAAAACATTATCAATCTTTAGTTCAAGATCTAACTGAACATTTTATAGCATTTAATATTTCATCAATTCCTAGACTCCAGAATGCAAGTGCAGACCTTTTAGCTAACGTGGCTTCCAAACTTATCCCTTTAGAAGATTTTAGTCCAGATAGATTCTCAATAGAATTAATCTTTAAACCTTCTATTCCTGATAACATCACAAATTGGAGAATATTCAACGACGATCCTGATATCGTGAGTTTTCTCACATCTGAAGGATCCTATACCAATCAAATAATTGACAAAGACCAGCATGATCGACAATTGCAACAAGATAGCACTAACAATGTTATACCTAAGTCGGTAGTCAAATTAGAAGACCTTTATGATTTGAAAGATCTTTTTAAAAGATCTACTAATTCAAAACTCCAAAGTTCAACTTTGAACTACGAATTAGTAAATCTGGCAACTGATGCCAAATCGCAGAACGTCAATCTAGGCCTTGGCCTAACTCTTGAAGAAAAATTAGCATATATCCATCTTTTGAGACAATACACTTTTTTTTTTTCTTGGAACTATGATGAACTCAAAACATACGACACTTCTATCATCCAACATACTATTCCAATGATGGACGATGAAAAACCAGTCCAACAAAATTTGAGAAAAATCCATCCCAATCTAGAAAACCAGATCAAATCTGAACTCAACAAGCTATTGAAAGCCAAAATAATTTTTCCTGTTCGACATTCCAAATGGGTCTCCAATATGGTTCCCGTTAGAAAGAAAAACGAAGATATTAGAATCTGCATTGACTTTCGAAATATTAATAAAGCCCGCCAAAAAGATAATTTTCCTTTGCCTCCTATGGAACAAATTTTGCAGGTAGTTGCTGGGTCAGAATTAATATTCTTCTTAGATGGATTTTTAGGACACAATCAAGTGTTGGTACATCCTGATGATCAATTAAAAACAACATTTAGAACCAAATGGGGTACCTACGCATATCAAAAAATGCCTTTTGGCCTGATTAATGTTGGTGCCACATTTCAGAGAGCCATGTACATTGCATTCAAAGGTTTAGTTAATAAGTCTGTGGTAATCTATTTGGATGATATAACTGTCTATTCCAAGAAACGAAGAAACAATATTAGAGATTTAAAACAAATCTTCCAACGTTGTCTCAGGTATGGAATTTCACTTAACCCGAAAAAATCCTTTTTTGCATTAAGTGAAGGAAAACTTCTAGGATTCATAGTGTCAAAATTTGGAATTCATATTGATCCTAACAGAATCAAAGAGATTTCCGAAATATCCCTACCTCACAACAAAAAAGCCATGTAATCTTTCCTTGGTCAGATCAACTTTGTAAAGAGATTTGTTCTAGATTTTTCAAGAATCGTGTCTCCTTTACAAGCAATGATAAAAAAGAACTCAATCTTCAAATGGGGTCAAAACGAATATGAAGCATTCAATCTAATCAAACAAGCAATTATTAATGCTCCATGTTTAGCAACTCCAAATTTTTTAGAGCCTTTTATTTTATATACATTTGCCTTTGACAGATCATTCGCAGCGATACTTACTCAAGATAATCAAGAAAAAGCAGAAGCTCCGATTTCTTTTCTCAGTTCAAATTTATAGGGGTTGTATTAAATTATTCAGATGTGGAGAAAAAAGCTTATGATGTTTTCAAAGCAATCAAATATTTCAGACCCTTTCTACTCAAAACCCATACCAAAATCATTGTACCATTTCCAGCAGTTAGAAATCTTTTAGTGCAAAAAGATGTGGGTGAGAAAAGAGCCAATTGGGTTACTGCCTTACAAGAATATGATGTAGAAATCAAACCAACAAGCATTGTAAAAGGTCAAGGCTTTTGCAAAATGTTGGCCGGAGCATCGCTGATATCTGAAATTCCATCGACAGACATACAAGTGTATGAGGTAAGCCTAAACGATAATGAGTCATTATATGTCGATATCATTTATTATCTAAAGAATGGATACGCTCCTTCACACCTCGATCACACCAAGAAAAGAGCTCTAAGGTTGAAAGCCAAACAATATCAGCTCCTGAACAATGTTCTTTTTAAAATAAATTATGCTTTTGTTCTTCTTAGATGTCTCGAAGAATCTGAAGCTAAAAAAGTTTTGCAGGAACTCCATGATGGGCCAGCAGGCGAACACTATGCTGGAGATGCTACTGCACATAAAATCTTATGCGCAGGCTATTACTGGCCCACATTATTCAAAGACTCGCACAATTACGTGAGGAAATGTCAAGTCTGCCAAACCGCTGCCAGGAGACAGAAGAAACCATCCTTGCCACTACAGCTAGTCAACATTGACCAACCTTTTGATTAGTGGGGATTGGACATAATAGGTGAGATCGTTCCTCACTCTTTTAAGCAGCATAGATATATTCTTACAGCAACAAATTACTTTACCAAATGGGTAGAAGCAGTTCCACTCAAGATGGCTAATGCTGAACATATCATTGATTTCATAGATCAATTTATAATCACCAGGTTTGGGTTGCCTTCCGCTTTAATGTTTGATAATGCATCATACTTTTATGGAAATGCTGACTGAATTTGCACTCAAAAGAGGTTTTAAACTTAAATATTCTGCCAATTGCTACCCACAGGGGAATGGGTTAGCTGAATCTACAAATAAAAACCTAATCAGGATTATCAAATGAACAGTTGACCAAAATCATAAAAATTGGCTTAAATATTTAATATATGCTTTATGGACAGATCGAATAACACAAAAAGCCTCCATCGACACTTCTCCATTTAATTTAGTTTATGGAAAAGAAGTGGTTCTCCTAACACATTTAGCAATTCCCTCTCTGTCTTTAGTTCAATATATTGATGAAGTACCAACTTCGTCCTTACAACTGAGGCAAATGGAAATAATCAAGTTAGAAGAACAACGAGAACAGGCCAAAAGAAATCGCACTCATCATCAAGCATTAGTAAAATCCTCTTTTGATTCAAACATGATGACCATAAAAGATTTTCAGATGGGAGATCTAGTTTTAAAATGGGACAAAGCCCACGAGGAAAAAGGGAAACATACAAAATTTCAATGAATGTGGCTTGGTCCTTTTCAGATTGTAGAAGTCATAGGTCCGTCCACTTTTATGTTACAAGATTTAACAGGGAAAAGAGATTCTTTGCCTGTTAACGGACAGATCCTTCAGAAATATTTTCCTTAGAAGATCATTCTTCTATTTTGCAGATTAGATTTTTATTTTAATAAAACCAGTTGTGAATGGTTACATTAGGAATTTACAAGATAGACACCAATTCTATTCTTGAGTTTGATCTTTCGCTTGTATAAATAGCAAATCTTTTAGAAAATTGATCTTTATTATTGAAAGATACAGTTAAAGACTCTAGCCTAGATATGATACTAGTTTCAACTTCATAAAATTTGATGAAAACAACCTTTAGTGAGAAATTGTTTTATATCAGTGCAATGAAAGGTATCAATAACAAAATAAAGATTCTTTGTAGAACAGCTCTTTCCAAAAAAAAAAAACTCTACTATTGTCGTTCAGAGCTATCTTAAGGAAACAATGACTTCCTCCCTATTAAGGAAAACACAATTTTCAGAGGAACAATCCAAGGATACACTTCATCTTAAAGAGTGAGAGGTCTCATCACGAGCTGGCTTATCATAACCACAGATATTATAACTTGCTGACTTTGCCAATACTGCATACCACAACAGGGCAATGACTCAAGATTGTTGCAATCAAAAGGCAAGGGGTCTCATCACGAGCCAGCTTGTTCAACAAAGTTATAAATCAAGTGAATGACTGTGTCATAAATTGGCTATCAGACCAAGACATTGTTCTTTAAGAGTAAAAGAAAATCAAATCAATAAGTGTGGATGTGGATTCTTCTTTGAGAATTGTAGGTTTCTTTAAGTAGGATACAAGATCATTGCTGGGTAACAGGTAACCCTGTCGAGGCTATGAACGCTTGCTGGCAACAGAGGCTCTACCTACGACAAATGAGCATATCTAAAACTGATTTACAGAGAAGACTTTGTTTCATCTTTATAAACCAAGTAATGACTGATGTAAATACAAGGACTAGCTTGAGGAAGCAAATAATCAAAGTTAAAAATAGTTGAAACAAAATATCATTGACAGGTTAAAGCATAATGTACTTTATCTTTCTATAATAAAGTTTAACTTTATGGAAAATTTTCTATTTTGGAAGTTTAGAAAATTCAAAAGAAATACAGAGATAACTGGTTCTTCCAAGTGAATCGCCAATTGTTGTGGCCACCAACAACCCCCCTTCTTATTTAGCGTTATTACTAATACTAAATAAGTGGGGACCCTTAGTCAAAAAATTTAAAAAATGAATTAGTGCTCACATTTCCTTTTTAATAAACCTCACCATCATAAACTTAGGAAAATACCTTTGCAAAATCTAAAAAAGCTTAAGTTTCATGGTAAGGAAAGATAAAGTCACTCCTTAAGGAATATCGCATCGCAGAAAGGATAACGGGATGCCTTCTTACAAGCCAAACTCTAAGTATGCGAGATTGCGATGCGAGATTACATAATGAAAAACAAATATCGCATCGCATGCGTTCAAACGCAGTTCTGCTGGAAAACGACAGAAAACGCCGATATGTGATGAAGCATATCGCAAAACCACACATCACAAGAAATACATTAACACGAAATAAGCACATATTGCGATTACGCGATGTTACGACAATGCGATATTGCGATATCACGATATCGCGATATTGCGATAGAGCGACAAAGCGATCTTACAAAAGAATGACATTGCGATATTGCGATCTTGCGATAATGTGATACAATGATCTGCAATGTTGCGAAGAAAATCGTAGAATCACTCCATCGCAAAATCTTTCGGCTCACTCTTCAAAAATAGTTTCATAAAACGCAACCTGGTTATGCGCTTTAATGCTAATTAATGAGGTAGTTGCCAGTTGTTAATGAAATACGGTTTTGTGTTTATCCAGAAACCAGTTCACGTAAGGTGATACACTTTTGCGTGTCTTTGGCATTTTAAAGCTTTCTTGTCATTATTCCTTATTATTACTTTCACCTCACTTATAAACTGCAGGAACAAAAAACAAAGAATTATACGAAGCAGTATACAGGACACTATGGAGAAGAAAGGGAAGGCTCTGATGTCTGAAGTTAAAGACATGGCACCTTTGTACACAGACACAACATGCAACAGAGACGCGGGTATTTACACTTGGAAAGGCATGTATAATCTACTTGAGAAAGAGAATCCTAAGTTAATGGGGGATACGGCTATTGCAGGCTCACAGAATTCTTTTGAAGCATTAGTTGCAGACTTAGCTTGTTCGTTCCTATACTAGCTAGCGACGAGGACTAAAATTATTCCTTATACAGACATGGTTAAATGGTTACTGGATAGTGCTAACATAAAAAACAGATAGTTTAAGACTCAGGGTCAAGAGCTCTCAGAATCATTATTTTCACAAAATTTCAATTTTACATCCACTACAAGAAAGCATGCAAGAGGTGAAAATCGCACCAAGGAAGCCCGGATTAAGAAACCGAGGCAGTTTCCAATGCACTAATCACGCATTGCTGGGTAAAACTTCTCGAAATGGAAAGCTTCTAATTGCTCAGCTCCTTGTAAGTCCCAGAAATTCGGAAAAAGGTATGTTAAAGATAAAAGGTAAATTTTGAATCCGAAAATCAGCAGTAATGGTCAGAAATATCCTCAAAAGTACTTAGTGAAACCACACAGTCAGTATATTACTCTCAAAAGCATCGTCAGTTCTGCCGAAGATGTGGCACCAGCGCTTGCTGATTCTGTTATTGCAGCACAGTTAAAGGCTGAAGTCGGCTAACCGACTTTTCGCAATCAAATGCTGAATGCATGCTTGCAATGCTAAGGAGCAGATACAGAAATAGTTAGATATTAGATTTAATTTTAGAAATAGATTTGCTTTATTTTGTCTATAGAAAGGACGGTCATTTAAACCGTATCCTAAATTTTTGTAAATAAGTTATTTTTAGATGAAGTTAGTAGTATTTAAACCCTTCTCATGCATTTAGAGAAGGGTCCAGAAATTTATCAAAAACTTGTCCTCAGAACATGCACTTTTGCACCCTCCGAGGAGGTTTTGATGAATGAATGGAACATGATTTCTTGATTTTTGCATTTGATATCTGCTACTGATGTTGCACTTCTGTACTCTTAGTGGATGTTGGATTAAGAAGAGATAAATCATTATTGCTTGAAGCTCATGAGTAGAACTAGTTATAAATGGTACTTCTATCTCTTAACTGTTTCTATTTCCTATGTTAAAGTGATATTTAAGTTCAGTTGTTTATATGTTAATGCGTGAATTCCTGAGTTGTCATTTGGCACTTTTGTACGGTGATAGCTATTTATTTGTGCTTAATATATGAGTATCTTACTGTGTGATATGTTTTTCACAACTGTTTCTCTTAACTTTTTATGTGAAGTGGTTCATTTATATTGAATTATTTTGTTATAACAGTTGAATAATATTTATTATCTATTGTTATTTGAAATCATTTTAGATCGCACAGAAGAAATATTACACCCCGGGTTAGTATAGACTTAGAAGTTTCTATTTTATTAGAATCCAATTGCCTGTCATTAGATTAAAGTTAGAATTAGAGCATCTTAATTAGGAACTGTTAAACTAGAAACATCAATCTTTCTCACACACACACTTAAATTGGGAAACTGGTCCCATATCCCCAGTCAGACCCGCTATACCAAACGGAAAAGGAGTTTCCAACCAAGGTCCGGACCGGGCGGGTATCGCCCTTGTTGCTGACTCGATTTTCTGGGTTTCAACATAACCACGCCCCAAACACTGTTCCAAACTCTGGAGTCATACTCCTCCACTATAGCATCAACCCAAATCGACTGTTGCACTGCTTCCTCAAAGGAAGATGGCTCGGTCTCAACACATTTCCTAACAAGGGCCATGTAACTAGTGTACCTCTCAGGTGGCCTCCTCTGTGTGCGCTGAGAAGATGGTTCTCCCACATTCTCTCTCGCATCTGATAACAATCTGTCAGCTTCTCTTGTGCACTTCCGTCCCTCTCTGGAAGACTCTGCTTGAGTGGATGTCTCCACTCCTGGAACCTCTGCATGCGGCTGCTCCACATCAGTCTGAGGCTCCTCCTTCTTAGGAATCAAAAGTTCCTCCACATCCTCTAGTTGGAGTTCCCTCTCAAGTGAAACTCGTATGGCCTTCTGCTCATCAAACTTGAGATCTCTGTGAACCACTTTCCTCTGACTGGTAGGCAAGTACACCTGATAGTTGTGGGGTGTATAAGTGTACCCCACAAGTATCCCCAACTTAGCTGTCGAGTCAATTTTCGTCTGGGCATTTTTGGTCACATGGCAATATACCGATGAACCAAAATGTTATGAAAGCAACTGAAGAAAAGATAGAAAAGATAGATCAACGCCTTAGAATTCAGCTTCTTCGAGGGGGCAACCTCCTTTACATTACATAAATGAACAATTCTTGGATGATACAAATGACAAAACCTCCTTTCTATATATAGGAGTC